>BGPR01006749.1:0-34418 GCA_013235015.1 Araneus ventricosus | reverse complement strand
CTCTGCTTTTCTGACAATAATAGCCTTGTACATGAAAGCCAAAAAAACAACTGACTGAGCAATGCGCGGTCTTTATTTTAATTCGACTGTTCAGCATTTTGTCTGTCTGTAAATTTGTTTGTTACGCAATCCGGCAAACACTTTGTTCGATTTTCTCCGAATTTCGAAGTAGTGTTCCTTGCAGAAATATAAAATGATATATATGGTATCATGGTATCTATAGTATTTTCAATTCTTTAGATTTTGTTTTAGATTTGGTTGTATTGTTTAAATAATAACTTTTTAGTATAGGATTTGCTTTTTGATATGTCTCTGATATATATATATATATATATATATATATATATATATATATATATACTAGCTGTAACCCGCGAATTCGTGCGCGAAGAATTTGAAATATTAAATTTTTTAAATTCACGAATGTATATGTTTCGTTACATGTTGAAAGGAAAAATTAAATGTTTTGACGGTTGATAATACATTATTGGACGACTAACAGGAGTGTTTGCTGTTATAGTTGGGTAATTTGTTTATCTATGCTAGCACACATTTGTATATTACGTTTTTTTTTGTTTTACGTTTTTTGCACGGGTGTAGAGGTTTTGTGGTCTGGACACACGTGAACACGTCACATATGTTGCCCATGGGAAAAATATGGTTTTCCAAATGTACGCCTGTCCCTTTGAGTGTTTGGCCCTGAGCCTACCTTTTGAAATTGGATGGTAATTCCTTCGGTATTATCGGAAAGCGTGAAATTGAAACACTCTCTCCTTCTTAAACACTCTCATGACGTTTGGACCTAGATGTGCAATTTGTAACCGTGCGCAGTATCGGTACATCGAGGTTACGTATCAATAGTACTGGCACACCGACTTTTAATATCAGCTTGTCGGAAGGTACCCCTGACAATTCTAAGGAGTTCAAGAACTCTACAGGATATGATGTTACTTGTAACATATATATTTTTTTATTTATCTTACCTAAACTTTCATTAATCAGTGCCAAAATTACTAATTCAACAACCATTCTCTATTCCTCATATATTCTCCGTTACTGTAAATTACATCATTGTACTCAATGGTATCGTCAGGCCCTTATAATCTGTGTACCATCCATCATGCTATATGTCATCCACTTCTACCATTTAAAAGAATACATAAAACAAAATACTATATCTTCGCATATTTTCCTTTAGTTATAATAAACTTTAGTTTCTAAATTTTAATCTAAAAACTCTTGCAGCTATATTATATATATCAATAGATTTTTTTCCCGGCGTCAATTTATCGACAGCTTCTTGAATAAAATCTGATATGGAAAAGTATAAATCACTAAAATTAAATAGACTGCAAACTCGAAAAATGAAAATCAAGCGTCGAGTTGAGTAATTACATTTATTATTCCACTAGCTGTTACCCGCGACTTTGTGTGCGAAGAATTTGAATTATTAAATTTTTCCAATTCACGAATGTAAATGTTTCGTTACATGTTGAAAGGGGAAATTAAAAGTTTTGACAGATGATAATACATAATTGAACGACTAAGCGGAGTGTCAGCTGTTATAGTTAGGTAATTTGTTTATCTACGCTAACACACTTTTGTACACTACGTGTTTTGTTTTTCGTTTGTTGCACGGATGTAGAGGTTTTGTGGCTGAACACACGTGAACACGCCATATATAGTTGCCCATGGGAAAAATATTGTTTTTCCAAATGTTCTCCTGTCGCTTTGAGTGCCTGTCAAATGCTAATTTTAAAGGCAATTGATAACTTTTAAACTTGGATGGTAAATCCTTCGGTATTATCAGAATGCGTGGAATTAAAATACTCTCCTCTCTCGCTGTGCCAGTCATAACAGTAGTTCGCACAACATTTGTACCTAGGTGTGTAATTTGTAACTGTGAGCCAATGCGAAGTCTCGGTACATTGAGATTACGTATGAATAGTACTGCACATCGACTTTAAATCTCAGCTTGTTGGAAGGCACCCATGACAAATCAGAGGAGTTGAAGAACTCTACAAGATATGATGTTACTTATTATTGCCCATTAGCGTATGTACAGATAGATATTCTGTAACGTCTCACTTCATATACGACGTATTGTTTTTCATTTATCTGACCTAAACTTTCATTATACAGTACCAAAATTACCAATTCAACAACCATTCTCTATTCCTCATATATTCTCTGTTATTGTAAATTGCATCATTGTACTCAATGGTATCATTAGGTGCTTACAATCTGTGGAATATGTCATCCACCATGCTATATGTCATCCGCTTCCACCATTCAACAGAATACATAAGACAAAATATATCTTCATATATTTGATTTTAGTTATAATTCAAATTAGTTTCTAAATTTGAATCTAAAAACTCTTGCAACTATATCATATTTATCAATACATTTCTGTCCCGGCTTCAATTTATCGAGAATTTCTTGAATAAAATTATATAAGGAAAAGATGCAACTAAAAATAATTAAAATTAAATAGACTGCGAACTTCAAAAAATGAAAATGAAGCGTCGAGGTGAGTAATTTCAGTTATTATTCCATAAATTAATTATTTATTTATTTTCTCAGAAAGATCACATAATCGCGGTTTTCTAAAAGTTCACGTGATGTTTGACTATAAAAATAAGTTATACCACATGCTTACGTTTTTTGAAGTATCACATGACAGTTGATTTTAAAAATAAGTGATTCCAAATGTTTAAGAATTCCTGAAGGATTACGTAATAGTTGATTAAAAAATAAAGTAGTAATCTTCATTGCGTATCGCTGAGTCAATAGGCCTTTCTTTGTTAATTATTTAATTGTTGTCTGCTGTCAAAAATATTGAATTTATGATAAAATCACATATCCTATGTCCGTTCCTGCAAATTTCTTATCAAGACTATTCATCGTTTAGGAGGAGTTCTTGCGACAGATAGACCATTAATACATCTTTTTCTCCCCTCCCTTTGTCCTCTTCCTACGATAGTAACCGGACTAAGTAACATTGAAGGCTTTGCACACACTCATTAGGATCATTTAAAAATTTGCGAAAATTAAACAAAACATCGAGAGAATAATTCACTAACTTCATTGGATCACTGTGTAACCGCTTTAAAAGGTGTAAATGCCACAACCTGAAACCGGAAGTGAAAAGTGAACTTTGTTGTTTATGCGCAAAGAAAACAATATTTTCTTACATTAACTTTAACACTGGCAAAAGCCCGTGCGAGAAGCAGTAAATTGGCTTAAATTTATTTCTATAAGAATAAAAAGTATTGTTAGAAATTGTGTTGAAATATTTTTTTTAAACTTTTATAACAATCAGAGAAAACACTTCATCAAAGTATGTGTCTAAGATTAATACTTAAGGAAATAATCGCTTCTTTATTTTTTTTGGGATATACTGTATACAATAATGCTTTTCACATTTAGAGTGATAAAAAAAATCCATTGATAATAACGCGTTTTGGTGCTGAAGAGCTCTGTTTATATAAGATATGAGAACCGTTTTATTTGCCGTGGTAGATATATTCTTGTGACACTAAGATTATCAGATTTGTCAATTTAGGATTTCTTTCTAAGTGGAGACTTTAATAGCGACACCCATGATACCCCTATTCATTCCAAGAAAGATGTCGTCATCATTCGGTAGCAGGAGGTATTGCAACAGACATGAATGAATGTTTTTTAAATGTGCGGAGATAAATATTACAGCAATGGGGCTTGTATCAGTGCTACTTCTTTATAAATATTAGGCATAAGATATCTACATTTACTGACATTCAAAGTATTCACCATCTACTACATTAATGTAACTCTAATACTTTAAATTACACTTGTCAATAACTTCATTCTTTGAAACTATTTACTTTCATAACATCCTGAATTTCTATAAGTATATTTTATGGTATAAAAGTTTTATTTCAGTTCTGTCGATCGTATTTTATATCTTGACCAAAATTATTTGATCACCTTGCTTTTCGATAACATCAATAATTTTGCACACGAAAGCCAAAAAATAATAAAAAATTCAGGATGATTAATAAATGTTGTTTAGATTATAAAACTCTGTAAAGTAAAAACCACTGTTCAGAATAATATCAAATTTGTCCTAGAACTGAAGCAGTAGGACTTTGTTTAGTGAAAGAAAAAAATTATTTCAAAAACTTTCTGATAGTCAGCGCTGTGCAGATCATTATAATGAAGGCTCACGAAAAATAGCTTTTCTGAGGGAATGTCTCATAGGACCTTGCTAAATATGACAAAATTGAATCTTGAAGATAAAAGTGACAAAATGTCTGTATGGTTGGTTGGTTGATTTCAATTTAAGGGGACTTGGCACCCTAAGAATTCCGAAAAATCAATGAAAATATCGATTTTCAAATTTTGAGTAGAAAATGATCCTCGATCCTTTGACTTAATAATCTGAAAGTTTCAAAACAATCAGACAAATATTTTGTGAGATATGAAGTTATTTTGTCTAACATTTCATCACGTGCCACGCCCACTTCAAATGTTTAAATCATGCATATTTCACGTGTAAGTTGCAAAGACACCTAATTTTTTCCATAAAAGCAAAGCAAGTCAGTTGTTTCAAACAGTAGCCGTTTAATCTTTGTTTGTTTACTGTTTTACTGCTTTCGCTTCTTTATTATTTATGAAGCTTATCGTCATCATCATCATCATCACTGCTTTCGCTTCTCATTTTGTTTGAATTTCTCACTGTCAATAAAATTTCAATAAAATGGTTTCAAATTTTTTTTCTGTTATAATGGATATTTGATAAATAGTACTGCAGATCATTTATTAAAATTTTGACTAAAAAATTTGAAAAAGTCAAATTTTTCGCATTTTTAAAATTTTTTTTCTAATTATCCCTATAAATGAAGATACTAATTAATAATTATAGTAATAATAAATATTAATAAAATTGATAACTTAGGACTCGCAAATGTCAGGTTATTGCTCTGAAAAAAAACTAGCTTGATATAAGTTGTTTTTATTACAATTTTATTGTTTTTAAAACTTTAAAGCTGTTTTTCTCAGTTTGCTTTTTTCCAAAATTGTGTCTGCTACAAAATGAAAAAAGTCGATCTCTTTTTATTCTACTTACTTGAAATTTTTTCTGTTCACTCACAAATGCCTGCTTAATAGAATTAGGGATGGATTTGTAAAAATTTTGATTAGAAAATTTTTTAAAAATGTACAAAATGAAAAATTCTGATATTTTCCAAAAATTTTCACAAAATTTTGAACAAAAATTTTTTTCTCTGAAACCAATGTAGATATCAAAAATCCGATCCCTGTTTCTGTTAAGTACATTGAGAGGTCCCTCTAAAAAAAATTTGGAGAAAATATATTAAAAATTGTATGAGAAGAAGCATTTCGAAAAAAGGGTTAATTTTTTTTTTAATTTAAAATTTTTAAATTTGTAATTTTTCAAAATGAAAAATATTTTAGAAATTTCAGTTTCTGCACAGTTTACATCTAACTACTACAAAATTGAATAAGTTTGATCAAAATTGTGGAAAAAAAATTTGGGGGTGCCAAGTCCCCTAGGGCGGAAGAGCCAAACACGATTATACTGATCCAAATATATAGTGCGAACAAAATGTCTGGAATTAACGTGGAGGAATATTTAACAGCGAATGATGATCTTATGGTTTTTTTAAGAGTTACTGAAGAAGATATTCTGTCCGAAATCGCAGACGAAACGGAAAATGATGTTGATACAGATCCGTAGAAATCTTTCTTGACATCCCAGGAAGGTCTTCAATCAGTTCAGTCCTTAAGAACGTTTTTTTTCAAGCCTTTCATTTTCGTGCATTAGACTATGCAATCCTTGTTAGTTGAAACTCTTTGAAAGTGAATAAGCAAGCGAAAATATCGAATTTTTTTGATAAATAAGCTTCTTAGGATTGTGAGCTATCTTATTGTGTAGCTTATATTTCAAATTTTTGTATGCTTTAGCAATAATTTACACTCTGGTGATACTTTTTTAGCAAAATGTATATTGTTGTATTGTAAAACAACCAAAATTTAAGCATTTTATTTCGTAATTATATCGCCTTTCGATATAACAATACATTCCTCTTTTATTTGGTCCCCAAAGCATTGTTGGAACGAGGTATAAGTGTATCTGTCGAACGGCAGGATGGATTTTCTTTGTACTTCGAACATGTAAAGAAAAAAATTTAAACTAAAATTTACAGTGAAATTACCAGAAATTGATGAATAAGGAATTAATTTAGAATTCACCCAATTTGAAAGAAAGCTGATAATGATTTGCAACTTTCATCAATGGTTTTTGTGTGCAAAATTTACATGCATCTTTAAAAAAATAGCAAGGACATTCGGAAAGATACAAAGGTTTAAAAAAAAACCTTTTCCACATGTTTTTGCTTAGAAGTAGAGTTTTATGCCAAATTATAAGAAACTAACAGAATTCTTGACAATATGTTACAAAAGCATTGAATTAAAATTTGAAGTAAACATTTTGAATAATAGATGAAATATGCGTATTTATATTAAATAATATTTTACAACGCATGTGGGAAAAGTAACATAATTTTTCTTTCATTACTTCAAAGCCAGATATATAAGGCAGCTTATATCTGGCTTAAAAACAGATGCAACCGTTTAAAAAGCCGAAACTGAATAGAATATAGGAATTACTTTTATATTCAGAATTTAATTGTTTGGTAGCGAGTGAATTTAAGTTCGAAAAAATGTGAAATTCCAAAAGTGTTCACATTATTCTGTAACCCACCTGTGATTACTGTATTTTAAGTAATAATGAATTTCAGCTTAGGAAATGTCCGAATAAAAACAAAAATATTAATAAAGGAAAAAAACTTCATTGCATTACCTAATCGCAGATTACGAAGACTTACCATTTCTTTAATGACGAAGGATGCCGAATTTTTGTCTCACACTGGTAACGAATTATTTTACTACTTACTTTTTTCACTTCACATATTTCACGTTTGTAAAAACGAAATCTTGTAATCGATTTTTCACTTAATTCATGATGAACTAGTTGTTTGAAATTGTGTACAAGCATTGTGTTCGTTCTATGACAATACACACAAAATTTCAAAATCTTCAGAACTTAATTGTCAGTTAATCGATTATTTCATTTAATTTTTATTCTATACAACTAAGCGCCACCTGGTAGGGAATTGCAGAAAAACTGATTAAGAAATTTTATAATATTTAAGGTAAAATATTATTACAGAGAAATAGAAAGTAATAAAGTAAAAAATAATTATAATGAAAAATTGTCCACTTTTTAGTACAGTAATAAATTTGTGCTTTCAAAAACTGTTATTAAAAAATTATATTCTTCCTTTCAAAATTAAACTTGTTTTTTTTCGTAAACAATTCATTCAATTTTTAGAAAGAAAGCATACTGTGCATAAAAAATTCAAAATTATGTCTTCTCACCGCATTAACCCCAATATTTCTGTTGAAAAATCTTCGATTAAGTTATACATATTTTATTAGGTTTGATTAGCACTTGTACTTGGTAAAAGTGCTGTTGAAGTAAATACCTTATTAAAAGTTGAAACAAAAAGTGGATCACGAAATTAATTTTTTCTTTAATATTATAAACCAATGTTTAGCAATTTCTGCATTGCATTGCAACAATTACGCAGATTTGTTTCATAAATATTTTAAGGGTAATGTTAATCAAAAGTTATATATTAAAAAACTTTTAAATTTCAATTTAAAAAAGGGAACGAATGAATTGTTATTCGCTGAGATATTTTTCTGATCTGCTGAAAAGTTGAAATCAAATACCTTTGCAGGAGGTGCCTTTAAAATTTCCATATCCAGGATTACACTTGCAAATTTCTTTTCCATCTTCGTTTACACAATTTCCATTTTTACAAACGGACGAACAAGCTAAAAAAGACAGAAAATCAAAGTGAAAAAATAGGAAACATCTGGTGAATCTGAATCTGCCTTGAAATCATGAATTTGTTTCCAGAAAAATCATATCTGAAAAAATTTGCGATCTTTCGCCTTTCTGTTCTAAAGCATGATTGTTCTGTAAGCAATTTTGATGAGACATGATTCAAAATATTATAGTAAAGCGGGGTGGGTACACGGAACTTCTAGGCACTTTCTTTAAATGAAGCAGAATTATTTTAAAATATAAACTACGTCTATTTGATATATTTTGAATTATCTGTAAGATTTTTGATATTTTATATTCAATCGTGGTCAATACATCAAAAATTCTGAATGACAAACTGGCACCTAAATTTCTACATATGCTATTCTAAAACATGAACAGACTAAGCTCTTCAAATATTTACTAAAATAACAGAGAAAACATCAATTCTCATATCAAAGATGTCCCTTTCTGACGATTAAAAGCAATTCGACTGTATTAGGTTCTAAGTTCTCAAAGCGGTGGGGGCCGCGGTGGCATAGTGGTAAGGTCTCGGCTTTGGGGCCGGAGGGCCCGAGACCCGATTCCACCGAAGATCCGCCGTGTATGGGGCCTGTTGCACGCTTAATCACACGCAGTGGTCAAACGCCCTCCCGTTGGTGTGGCGTGGAAGTTTGGAGAGGGGGGTGCCAGCCCAGGCGTCGTCCTCGTCATCTGACCGAGGTTCAAAATTACGAGGTCCGTCCGAAAATAGCCCTCGTGTTGCTTCAAAACGGGACGTTAATATAACTAAACTAAACTAAACTAAACTAAACCAAACTAAACTCAAAGCAGTGGAGAGAAATCCTTGTTATCACAAGATTCCCTAAAATATTCATACAATATCTTTAAGATATTGTGCGGTATTCAGAATATTTATGCGACATCGCGGAAATATCGTAATATATCTTGTGCTAATAGAAATCCCAGCTGTTAAGAAGGAAATTTACAGAAAATTGTCCTTGTTATTGGCGAGTTTATACAGGGTGTCCGACAATGGACTCCCTCCTTCTAAAATTAAATAACTCGGCAAGGAAGATCGATACAGGGATGAAACCAGTTTTATATTTATTTCGAAAGCTATGTATCATGTAAAAGTTTCAAAATTAGTTAGAAATGTTGTTGTTGCAAGAAAGAGCAGAGATAAAGGCTATAAATTTTCCTTTGCAAGCTATCGGAAGTGGCGTGTTCGAAAACATTTTTTTTACAATTTTCGGGCTCTCTCCTGTATTAATGTCATCGGTAATGATCGCCAATGTCTCAAGGATTAATTCTTCAAGCTCGTCCAGTGCTGCAGGAGTTTTTTAATGGAACGATTACAGCGTTCGGCATCACCTGTTCGCAACATTTGTAACTAGTTTTGAAACTTTTGTATGAGATTTTTAAAGATTTGAAATACCTGTACACTCCCTCAACAAAGTATCCGAACGCTGCTTCTTATTACGACACTTATTATCAAACAATAAAACTGCAGTTTATATAACATTTTTTCATGCAAGGATCGTCTACATATTTAGATTGAAACAAACTCAATTTTCTTAAATGGTATTACCTAATTTTGTGTACATATCCAGGTTATCTAGATTAAATTAGCTCGAATGCATAAAACATTTTGTAGTTCTGAGTAAACGGTTGATGAATTTTGAATAATTGAAATTTGGAATTCCTAATATTAAATGACCATGTCTTTTTTTAATATATTTCAAATTACAATGAATATTTAACAATAATTCTCTTTTGTATTAAAATACTTGATGAACAAGACAATAGGTATGCATTTTTTAAAAAATTGAAATTATATTTTAAAATAATAAATTGATAAAGTTTTAAAATTATAAGTTAATATTTTTTTATAGAAACACAAACAAATTTTATGCCAATAAAAGAAGCATGATTTGTAACATCACTGTTCAAAATTTCAACCATTACCGTGAGATAGATTTTAAGATATGCATCAATATTCAAAAGCGTTCGGAACAGCCTGATTTTCTCTTTCTTAATAGGGCATCTCAACTTTACAAAAGGATTCGTTGACAAGTAAAAAATCTCTGAAATCAAACGAAATACAAAGCATGTCTTCCGACGTTTTTTCATGTTAAGAAAAAATATTTTCTTCTTAAAATAAATGTAAAGTTGAATAAGAAACGGAAAGAAAAATCGTTACATGTAACAGATTCTACTCCTCTTACATTTCAAGAAGCATTTACGTTTAAACCACTCAAATGAAAGATGAAAACCGTTTATGGTTGGATAAATGTTTTGAAAGATCTTAAATTGATGTAAATGCAATGATGCAAGATTCTGTATAAAATGCGATTTTATATAATATTAAATGCATGAAAAAATAAAACATTATTCAATGGAATAATGTAGTAATTTCTTATTTGTGAATAATACAATGCTATGAGACTTGGACAAATGATTTTTTTAAAGAAATAAAGCAGAAGCTTAATTTCTTTTCGATAAATTAATAGCTTTGATTTAAGACTATTACTGGTAGAAAGCGATTAAGTATAGACGAGTTTTTTGTTCTGTTTATTTACATTTAAAATGCGGTGACAACGTAATTCCGGTGCAATGCTAAGTCAAACAAATTAGAAAACTCGATCATAAAATATTTAGAGTAATAAATTCTTACAAATGATTTTAAATATCGTTTGTAGGGTACAATTTTTTTAGTTGAAAATCGCATGATATCGCTCAGCACCATTACACTTTTTTTTTTAATTTGGATCATTTCAAAAATTAAGCATCTATCATTCATTTCTCAGCTGCCAAAAAGTGTTTATGTCTAAGAATGCTTTTTGAAAATCATTAATAGTTAAAATTATTCAGAATCTTCGAATATTTTACTAATAAGCCACGAGAAGTAGACAATGTAACGAAAGGACAAATAATCTATCTTTATCAATCTGGTTTCTCGTACAGACAAATAAGTTGCGAGCTTGAAATCAATATATTCACAGTTTTGTTATGGAAAAGCAAGTAAATAAAAGATTGAGATGCCATTAGCATCCATGCCACGTCGCATGTAGCCGGTTATTGATAGAAATGATGGCTACACTTCTTATTAAATTTTAAATAGTTATTTACTAATATATTTATGCATATGAAAGTTAATATTTTTTACCTGTTATATTATTATATAAAATATAATGTATAAACTGCTATGTAATTTATTTTTATTGTGTTTTAATTTAAAACCATGTAATTTGAATTCTTATTTAGCAATATTTCATTGCCCCAAGCGGCAAACTTTGAAAAACACCAAATATTATCAGAGAACATAACTCTATTAAAAGCTGAAATTAAAAGTTTTAACAAAAGATTTAACGTAATGACCTATTTTTCATTATAGCATTTATTGAAAGAGCCTCTTAATCATTTTTCTTGTATATATCTTGTTAATTTGAACCAATTTAACTCAACATTTACATCCGGCGTTTTTTTGTTACGCAAAACAGTTTAAAAGAAAAACAAATTGGTTGTTACCATTGGCAAATTTGAAGATGACTCCAATTTAAATATGTAGATGGCCCCTTTTGGAAATGCAATTCACATATTTTTAAAGAGGATGTACTCTCAAATTGAATGACGTAATTTTCTTGAATTTCGTTTTAATAGATTGGGGGAAATAAGTAGAGTTTGGATACTGTTTTGAAGGACTGTGTCAATGATTTCATTCTTCTACCGATCTCCGTTGCCCAGTTAATTAATTTTAAAATGAATGAGTCATTGTGGGACGCCCTGTATCTAAAATTTATCAGAATAGTTAGGAATCGTCTATTTTCTCAGCTTTAGCTTGAAAATGAACTACCATATCATTTTGATATCACATAACTATTTTTTTTAATTTCGAAAATCAATTTTCTTAAATTTCGTATACAAGGATGAATCCAAAAAAAGTTTACAAAAGTTATAAAAAATTATTTATTAATATCACAAAGCAAGTAGAAAAGGGAATTAAGAGGCATTCTTGTCGATCACTTTTCCACATAATCACCAAATCTATTTAGGTATTTATCTGAACGCAGGACCACCTTGTTTAACCCGGCTTGGTAGAAATCACGTCCATAACCATACAGCCATTCACGACAGCTACTTTCACGTCACTCTCTGAAGAGAACCGTGTTTCAGGTAAGTGTTCCTTCAATTTTGGAAAAAGAAAATCGTCACTGAGCCATCGTGAATACATCCGACGCAAACTCCCTGCAATGTTGAGTGATGGTGTCATTCTCCGGCATGACAATACCCAAACAGCTCGCACAACTCAAGAATTGCTGCAAAAGTTCGAGTGTCAAATTTAGAGCCACCCCCTAATACAGCTCAGATTTGGCAACCAATCTGGGTTCTACACATTTATCTCGAAAAAGGTTCTTTTCAAACATTGATGTGAAAACACTGTAATATTTTTTTCTGTCAGTAATAAATAATTTTTTTATCCATGTAAACTTTTTTCGGATCCATCATCGTATATAAATGGAGATGCGGGTTTCAATACTGCTTCAGAAAAACTCCAGAATATTATTCCTACTTATGATTACACTTTTCGCTTTCATAAAAATAATTTCCATCGTTTCATTTACAAGTCGGCTCATCAAAGCTGATATCACCTATGAAAATAACACTGTTCTCTTCGTAGTTCAGGGTATCACAGCCTTTAATTGCTTCGCATTTCACTCCTGAAGTTCCTGGTTGACAATCGCATCGTCCTGTTTCAGTCACACATGTACTTCCGTTTAGACAGTCACTGCATTTCTCAGTATAAAAAAATAATTTTATATAATATTTAAGTCGCTCGATGAGAAAATCAAACTCACTTTAAATTCCTTAATGAATGGACAACAAGTAACATCAAATTATTCATTTATGAGATAACAAGTTCTTCAATTCCTTAGAATTGTCAAAGGTACCTTTTCGACAAGCTGAGATTAAAAGTCGGTGTACAGTACTCTTGATACGTAACCTTGATGTAACGAGACTGCGCACGGTTACAAATTGCGCACCTAGGTCCAAACGTCGTGAGAGTGTTTAAAAACGAGAGAGTGTTTTAATTTCAAGCATTCCGATAATCCTGAAAGAATTTACCACCCAAGTTCAAAAGATAACAATTCCCTTTAAAATTAGCATTTGCCAGGCTCAGGGCCAGACATTCAAAGGGCAGGCGTGCATTTGGAAAAACCATATTTTTCCCAAGGGCAACTAACTATATGTGGCGTGTTCACGTTTGCCCATCCTACTAAACCTCTATATTTGTGTAAAAAACTTAAAACAAAAAACGTAGTATACAAAAGTGTGATAGCATAGATGAACACATTACCTAACTATAACAGCACGCACTCCTGTTAATCGTACAATTACGTATTATCAATCGTTAAAACTTTTAATTTCCCCTTTCAACATATAACGAAACATTTATATTCCTGAATTAAAAAAAAAATTAATAATTCACATTCTTCGCGCACAAAGTCGCAGGTAACAGCTAGTACAGAATAAATGCAACCGGAAGAAGAAATTCATTTTCATTAGCTTTAGTTTCCCTTTAAACAGTCGGAGCATCGCAAAGGATTTCCTTCTATTAAACCGTTGGTGATTCGCAAATTTTAATCTTTAATCAGAAACAATTTTCAAATGCTTTGAAAAATGATTATCAAGAGATATTAATTATACTTGTAGGATGGAATTCCATACGACATAAATCATTGGAAAAAAACATAAGAAAGGCGCTGTAAGTATAGTGTTAAAGAGATTGATAATTAAATTACATATTATTACGGAACATTTGTTTTATGATTTTATCCCAACGTTTTCACAAAAAATCTACGCCTCGTACCCTGACTGCGCCTTTCATATGTTTTATTTAGGGTAGCTTTAGATGGCACCATCTGTCGGCAGTATATAGAACTACATTTCGCGTATGCGCAATAAACCATTATTTAATACAAATGTTTAGATTCAAATTTTTAAATTCAAATTTCAATACAATGTTTCTTTTACGTATTTTCAAGTATTCTGTAAGTTTCGGGAAATTCGAATGAAACTCTGCCTTTTATATTCAAAAAACAAGCAGAATTTGAAATTTTAAATTTAATTCCCGTTTTTACTTATATTCTGATAAATAATTTTAATTATCTCAATTTGGGTCCTAGTAATATTTCTCGAGGTCTTTAAAATGACACCAGAAACAGCACCCTAGCTAAATGCATTTCCACACTACAATTGTTTATAACCTTTCATAACGCTGATTCATAACAATCACACGCATGCGCCTACACTGGTACGATGAACTCACAGGCAAAACAAATACTACGCCACAAACTCTTGCAGATATGATCTATTCATTGTGAGGTGAAAAATTCCTTTTACATTATTTGTCTCTTAGTTATTAGCGATTCAAATCTGGCGGCATTTTGTCAAACAAGAAAGTTCAACCGACTATCACTGTAACGGGCGTAAAGACTTTTTCACGTCAAAATCATGATAAATTTTAAAATCTTAAAAAATCTTTTCGTATAAACGTATTTAAAATATTTATCTTCGTCTATTTTCAGTTGCACATGAAATAATCAGTGGTAACTGTTTCAAATAAAAAAAAACTCACCAACGCACTTTCCATTAACTTCCCAATATCCTGGTTGGCAAATGCATATTTTCTGATGGAACCAGCCTGAAAAAGTGCAGTTCGAATCTGGGCCGCATTCACAAGCTGAAAGTAAACATGAAATAGGAAAAATGTTAATTTAAATAATGCATACAATAAGACTTTTCACATTCAGTTTGTTGAAAATAAGATATGGGAACCGTTTTGTTTGTAGAGGTAAACCTACGCTGGGACACCACGATTACCAGGGTTGCCAAGTTACGATTCCCTTCTAAGGGGAGAGTGACATCATACGCGATCATTGAATAGCATCATACACGATGACCCTACTGATTCCCAGAACGATCTCATCACCATTATGTTGTGGAAGGTGGTGTGACGGACACGCCCGGAATTTTGAAAATGTACGGAGATCCATGCTTCGGCTATAAGGCTTCTATCAGTGACAATGTTTTGAGATTTTTCTGTAAAATATATATACTATATCTGCTATTAGTAAAAATGTGCATCATCTACTACATTGAATGTAATATTTCAATTCATTATTTAATCATTTCATCTTTTAAAACCATTCTTTATCTTAAATGCTACACTTTTGGACTCATATTCTGCGGAATAAAAAACATTATTTTAGTGCTATCTATGACATTTTCCATCTTGACTGGTTTTTTTCTGACAAACCTGGAAGGAAAAGACTACCTTGTACACGAGAAGCCGAAAAATAATAAATGCTATCAAGTTATAACCGCTGTTTAGAATAGCCTGAATACCCTTGAAAAATGATAGTTTGTTTGGTTTGTTTGACGAAGGAAAAAATTATTTATGAGGCTTGTATCAGTGCCACTGCATTCTGAATATTTTGTAAAAACTGTCTACTACATCAACTGTAAGTAAAAGTATTCATCATAAACTGTCTTTAATGTAACTCTAATTTTTTCCAGCTGTTTAGATCATCTAATCTTGTTTTTCTGTTTGCGTGAAAGATTGTAGATACTGATCAACTTCCACTACGGAAGAAACCGAATTAAGTAAAAAAAAAACCTCATAAATTAAGGAAACTTCATTGTATTACAAAATCTTCGTGGGGGAATTCCTTTTATTTTAAAGAAACACTTGGCTATAGAAATGTAATAAAGCATTTATTGATGTATTTCATGTTATTGGCCTGCGAACTATTCAAATAGCTCAAAAAGGAACTTTCGATTTTAAAATTGTGTATGTATTTCAAGCATTGTATTGATGTATTTCAAGAATATATTTCAAGGAATCTTTGATTTTAAAATTTGTTCTCATTTAATATGATTAGATTTTCCATTTATTTACATTTTCGTCGCTTAACAAGCAGCAACATCTATTTCAATTTTCAAATTTTACAAGAGGAAGGAAAAACTGATTTTTTTCAAAACCAGTAACAAAATGGCAAATATTGTTTCACAAAAGTACATATTTGACATTCTCATGTTCATACCAGATGTGAGAAAAATGCACCATAATATTTATTAGTTTTGAAAAAAAAATAGTTTTTATTTCGTCTTGTAAAATTTGTAAATGAAAATAGATGGTGATGCTTATTAAGCGACAATTTCCAATATGCCAATATTTTACATAATTTTTACAATCACCGTTCTTTATGGATTCTTAACTTTATTCCAGCACACATTTTTATAGTATATGATTCAATTGTCTTCATAGAGGAAAAACTGTTTTCTGAAATTATAAACTCATGATCCCTGATTTTTGCAAGCTGCTTTTGCAACACCTCATTTTTGATCACTCTGGGTTATATTGGTCTTATTTAAAAGGCCTGTATAAACCCTTTTTACTAGTTCCAAAAAACTGCTTATCGTCAATGGTGTCTAGATCTTTTATTAGCTACTGAACAGTCTTGGAAATTTTTTTTTTACCCACGTTGTTTTGTTGCATTTTTGTCCATCGCATTCGTGTATTACAAGTTTTCGTATTGTCTGTATCGCTTGTTGTTAACCTTCTCGAAGTCAAAATTTCAAGTCGTTTCGGCAACTCAAAGCTTGGACTAAAACTTCAGTGATAAATGGAAACCGAACGAAAAGTATTGCGCAGTGAGCAGAATCGAAACCGAAAACCCAATTTCATCTTTATTTCCTTTATGTTCCCTTTTCTCCTATTAAACTGTAGGAGATTCTCAAATTTTAATCTTTATTCAGAAATTATTTCCGAATGCTTCGAAAATATTTACCCAGTGGTATTAATTATATTTGTTGGATGGAATACAATACGACATAAAACATTGAAAGAAAAATCATTATGAATTATAGCATCTCGAACAGAACTTTTCGTATAAACGGGTTTCAAGTATTTATCTTCGTTTTATTTTTAATTGCTCATGGTATAATCATTGATAACTATTTGAATTTAAATAAAACTCACCTTTGCACTTCTCCTTCTGTTCAGCGTATCCCGGTTTACAAGAGCAGATTTTTTTAGGCATCCATCCTGTTGTCCACGTACAGTTTGCATCTGGCCCGCAATCGCAAGCTGAAAGTACATATGAACTTGAAAAATGTTAAATTAAGGAATACACAAGGTGTCCCAGAAAAGTGGAACAAGCATTTATTTCCTGAAATATTGCAACTATCAACTTGAGAAAAATAAATTTAACATAAAACAGGTAAAACAGCATAATATATGACAAGAATATTAAATTATTTGCTCTAAGCGTTGGGCGTATAATTAAGTTTTAATAAAAGATAGTGGCGATTCTCCCTTTAGGGCTGCAGAGTTGCAAAACTCACTAAAATTATTTAAAATTCGTATTTTTGTTTTTATACTTATTTGCTTACTTCTTCACTTTGAGAGTTCGATTATTAGCAAAAAATATAAAAAATAGAAAAGAAGACGGAAAAGGAAGGAAAATGTAAGACAGACAAAGGATGGGGCTGCACACTAAATAGTTTTGGAAAACACCAAATTTCGCTCATTGCGTACAACTAAATGACATAATGGACGAAGGCCAATAGCTATTCTTTCATTCTGAGAACTTAGCCAGTACTGGGCTTTCGGATGCTTCTGTTTTGGGCTAAAAACCAACTAATGTTCTTTTTTTCTATCAATCTCACCCACTTGTCACGTTCGGGCTCTTGATTTTTTTTCATTAGCTATTTTTGGTTTTGGGTTCACTTTCATGTTGCCTCAACGGAAACTTGGCTAGCTCCTAATATTCTGTTTCTCTTGTTAAAACAGAATTCACCGTAAAGAATGACTGTAATAATCTAAAATACAAGTCAGATAATTACAACTATAAGTTTGAACCATTTGAAGATAACGCTATTTTTGAAAAATCGTATTTCAATTGTAGTTTAGAAATATTTTTATAGCACTGCTTGTTTTGGGGAAGATAAGCCTCACTAATAATAGGTCACCGTGAAAATTTTTTGAAGGTCGACGAGATGAACTATTTTTGTAAATACTTCAATTACTGTATTATTTGACAATATTTTTTAGATTTAAATAGAGTTCACAAATTTATTATTGTTTCTTTACTCCTCCCTTTAAATATGAAACTTTGTAACTGGAAGTATATGTCTAAGATCAATAATTAAGGAAATAAACGCTTGTTCATCTTTCTTGGGATATCCTGTATACGATAATACTTTTCACATCTAGTGTGATAAAAAAATCCATTGATAGTAACGCGTTTTGGTGCTGAAGAGCTCTGTTTATATAAGATAGGACAACCGTTTTATTTGTCGTGTTAGATATATTCTTGTGACACTAAGATTATCAGATTTGTCAATTTAGGAATTCTTTCTAAGTGGAGACTTTAATAGCGTCACCCATGATACCCCTACTGATTCCAAAAAAGATGTCGTCATCATTCGGTTGCAGAAGGTATTGCGACAGGCATGAATGAATGTTTTTTAAATGTGCGGAGATAAATAGTCCAGCAAAGAGGCTTGTATCAGAGCTACTTCTTTATAAATATTGGGTATAAGATATCTTCATGTACTTTCATTAAAAGTATTCATCATCTACCACCTTTAACCCTATGAGCCCTATTCCGCCTCAAACCGCCTCGTTCGATAGATGCAGAACTCAGGCGCTTTTTGGCACCTGAGCGAATTTTACGGGAGAAAAGTTTTTCCTTTCTTTGTTGATAATTGATCGCCCAAACTTGGATGCCGTCCTCCTGGAATTTCTGAAAAGAAAGGAAGAATTTCATTCTGTTTTCGTGAACGAAAATTTTCTCCAGTTTTTGAGGTACTTGAATTCCCAATCTAGCCGGGTTCAGAGAGCTAAATTACACTTGTCAATAATCTCATCCTTCGAAAATATTTATTTTCATATAATCCTGTATTTCTATAAATAAATTCTTTGGTTTAAAATTTTTATTTCAGTTCTGTCAAACGCATTTTGTATCTTGACCAGAATTATTTGATCACCTTTTTTTTTCGATAACATCAATAGTCTTGCACATGAAAGCCAAAAAATAATGTAAAATACAGGCTGATTAATAAATAACGTTTAGATTTTTAAACTCTGTAAAGTAAAAACCACTGTTCAGAATAATATTAAATTTATCCTTAATAGAACTGAAGCAGTAGGATTTTGTTTAGTGAAAGAAAAAATTTATTTCAAAAAGTTTCTGATAGTCAGCACTGTGAAGATCATTATGAAGAAGGCTCACAAAAAAATCGCTTTTCTGAGGGAATGTCTCATAGGAACTTGAAAAACACGAGAAAATTTTCAGCAGAAGTAGAAAAAAGGTCTGTAAAGGGAAAATGTCAGTTTTATTGTAACCAATTGTACAACCACCATACAGAACTCATTTCTTCAAGTGAATTAAGATTAAATTTCAGGTCATTCTGACTAGTGGTTATAAATTTACAGCCCTTAAACTTCGTAAATTTTTAAATATAATCACTGCATTTACATTAAATTATTCTCATTCTAATAATTTAAAGACATAAATTTAGTCGGATAGATTTCAAGTTGATAATTTCAAGCAGTTACAACTTACGCTGAAATATACAGATGGGTGACACAATAATGTGAAAACTCTTGGATTTGCACATTTTTTTTAATCAATTCTTTCAATTGAAATTACCGTAATCTGTTGGTGGACTAGATACTCATAAACATCGAAATTAAAGCAGATTAACCTTTTAAAGCAGTAAATGCGAAAGAAACGTGTACAAATATTGCTGGGAGTTGTTGGGAAGTTACGGAAAACAGAATTCGTAATTGTTGGGAAAAAACAGACCTTTGCTTCATGGAGGATAAGCAAACTGATAATAACGAAAATTCTAGAAATAGCGATGTTTCAGATGCTAAAGAATGTGTTTTGAGCCTTCAGAAGTCTCTAACTAAGCTTGAAGGAAAAAGTGGCAAAATGCCTGGATGGTTGGTTGGTTGATTTCAGTTTAATGGCGCAAACGCCAAACACGACCATACTGCGCCAAACATATTGGGCGAACAAAATGTCTGGAATTAACGTAGATGAATATTTAAAAGCGGATGGTGATCTTATGGCTTTCTCAGTAGTTACTGAAGAAAATATTCTGTTTGAAATCACAGACGAAACGGTAAATGATGTTGAAGAGGATGATGATGATACAGATACATAGCAATTTTTATTGACTTCCAAGGAAACTCTTCAATCAGTTCAGTCGTTAAGAACGTTTTTTTCTAGCCTTTCCTCCACAAATGATGTTCATTTTCGTGCGTTAGACTATGCAAACCGTGTTAGTTGAAATAGTTTAAAAGTGAATAAGCAAGCGAAAATATCGATTTTTTTTACAAATAAGTTTTCTCAGGAATGTGAGCTTATTTATTGAGTAGCTTATTTTTCAAATTTTTGAATGCTTTAAAAATCATTTACAATCAGGTGATGCTTTTTCTGCAAAATGTATATTGCTGTATTGTAAAACAACCAAAATTTAAGTATTTTATTTCGTAATTATATCGCCTTTCGATATAACAATACATCCCTCGTTTATTTGGTCCCAAAACATTGTTGGAACGAGGTATAAGTGTATCTCCCGAACGGCATGATGGAGTTTCTTTGAACTTCGAACATGTAAAGAAAAAATTTGAACTAAGATTTCCAGTGAAATTACTAGAAATTGATGAACAAGGAATTAATTTAGAATTCACCCAATTTCACAGAAAGCTGATAATGATTTGAAACTTTCAACAATGGTTTTGGTTTTTGTGTGCAAAATTTACATGCATTTTTAAAAAAATAGCATGAACATTCGGAAAGATATAGAGGTTTCTTTTTTTAAAAACCAAACTTTTCCACATGTTTTTTGCTTAGAAGTAGAATTTCATGTCAAATTATAAGAAACTAACAGAATTCTTGGCAATATACTAAAAAATTATTGAAATAAAGTTTGAAAAAATATTTTGAATATTAGATGAACTATGTGTATTTATTTTAGATAATCTTTGACAACGCATGTGCGAAACATAACATAATTTTTCTTTCATTACTTCAAAGCCAGATATATAGGGCAGCTTATATTTGGCTTAATACAGATGGAACCGTTTAAAAAGCCGAAACCGAATAGAACAGAGGAATTTCTTTTATATTTAAAAAAATAAAGCTTTTGTAGCGAGTGAATTTAAGTTCGAGAAAATGTGAAATTCCAAAAGTGTTCACATTATTCTGTAACCCACCTGTAATTACTGTACAGTCCGTATTGTTCAGAAAGGACGGAATTATTTGTTAGTAACATAAACATTTAGAGTTTCCAACAGCTGCTAATAGAAATTTTAAAGAAATAGAGTCAAATAGCAATTCATAGTTCAACGATTGTTATCTTTATAAAGACGGAAATGTTTCTGTTAATTGTAGGTACTAATGAATTTCAGCTTAGGAAATGTCTGAATAAAAACAAAAATATTAATAAAGGATAAAGACTTCTATTGCATTACCTAATCGCAGAGTGGGAAGAGTTTCCATTTCTTTAATGATGATGGATGTCGAACATTTGTCTCACACTGGTAACGAATTTTTTTACTACTTACTTATTTAACTTGACATATTTCATATTTGTAACGGCGAAATCTTGTAATCGATTTTTCACTTAATTCCTGATGAACTAGTTGTTTGAAATTGTGTACAAGCATTTTGTTCATTCTATGACAATACACACGTAATTTCAATGTCTTCAGAACTGGCGCTATCTCGTAGGGAATTGCAGAAAAACTGATTAAGAAAGTTTATAATATTTAAGTTAAAGATATTATTACAGAAATAGAAAGTAATAAAGTAAAAAAACAATTCTAATAAAAAATTGTCCACTTCTTAGTACAGTAATAAAATTGTGCTATCAAAAAGTGTTATTAAAAAATTATATTTTTCCTTTCAAAATGAAACTTGTTTTTTTTCCGAGAATAAAAAATACAAAAACACATCTCCTCACAGCATTACCCCTAACATCTGTTTTAAAAAATCTTCGATTAATTTATACATTTTCTTTTAGGTCTGATTAGCACTTGTACTTGGTAAAAGTGCAGTTGTAAGCAAATACCTTATTAAACGTTGAAACAAAAAGTGGATCACAAAATTATTTTTTCTTTATTATTATAACCCAATGCTTAGCAATATTTGCATTGCATTACAATAATTACGCAGATTTGCTGCATAAATATTTTAAGGGTAATGTTAATCAAAGGCTATATTCTAAAAAACTTTTAAATTTGAATTTTAAAAAAATGAACGAATGAATTTTTATTTGCTGATATATTTTTCTCAACTGGAGTAAATTTGAAATAAAATACCTATGCAGGATGTTCCTTTATAATTTCCATATCCGGGATTACACTTGCAAATATCTTTTCCACCTTCGTTTACACAATTTCCATTTTTACAAATGCAAGCTGAAAAAGACAGAATATCACATATAAAAATTATAAAACGTCTGTTGAATCTGAAGCTAACTTGAAACCAAGAATTTTTTTCAAGAAGAATTATATTTCAAAAAATACGCGATCTTTCGCTTTTTTGTTTTTAAGCATGATTTTTCTGTAAGCAATCTTGATTAGACATGATTTAAAATACAGTCATGTCCATAAATTAAGGATAATTCAGAATCACACAGAAATTGAACTCTAAAATAAAAATTTCACCTGTAGAATTATCACACACATCTTCAAGAAGAATATGCAAATTTCAGGAAACACCAGATGGCGCGGATAGTACGTCACAATGACGAGAGTGTAAGAGAGGGGTATATAAGGAATGGTGGCAAAGAAGTAAAATTGTTCACAAGAGCTTTAAAAGCCTTTCAGTGCAATAACCGCATAGTTATGGCACAAAGGAAGCATTTGGATGATTTCTTTGTGCAATAACCGCATAGTTATGGCACAAAGGAAGTATTTGGATGATTTTTTACGTGGTAGAATTATCGAACGACTGGAATGTGGACGTACCCAGCTGGAAGTATCCGAGGAACTTGGAATCGCCCAGAGTGTCATCTCCAGGCTTTGGCAACGATTCCAAGATGATGGTAATGTGAGTAGATGTTACAGCACAGGTCGCCCCTGAGTTATAACGCCGAATGAGGACCGGTATTTGGCAGTTACTGCCAAAAGAAACAGACGGAGTACAACATCAGACCTGTCTCGTCAGCTCTCTTCAGCTACCGGTACGACAGTTTCAAGGCAGACCGTGTACATACGCTTAGGGCACATTGGTCTATATGCTCGTAGGCCTGTCAGATGTGTTCCACTTACCGCAACTCACTGTCGCCTGCGATTAGCCTGGAGTAGAGAGCATGTATTGTGGACACCGCAACAGTGGTCTTGTGTGATGTTTTCCGACGAGTCCAGGTTTAGTTTGCAGTCTGATTCTCGCCGGACTTTCATATGGAGAGCGCCAGGTACCCGTTACCACCAAGAGAACACCATTGAACGACAACGTTACGGTGGTGCAGGATGGCTCGTTTGCGGAGGAATTATTCTTGGTTCCAGAACTGACCTGCATGTTCAGAGTGTAACGATGACAGGCCACATCTATCGGGATGTCATTCTGGAACAACATGTACGTTTGTTTCGGGGCGCCATGGGTGCTGAATTTCTGTTTATGGATGACAACGCCCGTCCTCACCGTGCAAACATTGTAGACGAATGCCTTCAATCGGAGGATATGAGGATATCACCCGTATGGATTGGCCAGCATACTCACCGGACTTGAATCCAATAGAGCATGTGTGGGATATGCTTGGCCGACGAATTGCAGCCCGTCAACCCCCTCCCACCTGTCTACCGGAACTTCGGAGGGCATTGCTTGATGAGTGGTGTAATATTCCCCAAGATCAGATTGATAATTTGATACTCAGCATGCCTAGGCGTTGTAAGGCCTGTATTGCATCGTCCGGGAGACATACTCCGTATTAACCATCATACTAACCATGTTATACTGTTTTTTGTAAATAGGTTCTTTTTTGAAATTTGCTCCAGGGAGTAAAAATCGCAATTTTTATTAATTATGTCAAACATATAGCATCTGTTTTGCTCTTTACCTTTTGTTTAATAAATAGACTTTACAAATAAGTCAAATTTGTTTTGCTTCTGTCTCTTTCTTTGCCTGAACTTCATTATCCTTAATTTATGGACATGAGTGTATTATACTAAAGCGGGGTGGGTACACAAATCTTCTAGGCACCTTCTTAAAATGCAGCAGAATTATTTTATAATATAAATTTACGTCTATTTGTGATATTTTGAATTATCTTTTCGATTTTAGATATTTTTTATACAATCGTGGTCAATACATCAAAAATCCTGACAGATAATCTTCGCATTCCGAATTATCTGCATATGCTATTCTATAACATGAACAGACTAAACTCTTAAAATATTTACTAAAATAACAGAGAAAACATATATTCTGATTTTTTTCAGTGTCCCTTTCTGACGTTCAAAAGTAATTCGACTGTATTGGGTTCTTAGATCTCAAAACAGTGGAGAGAAATCCTTATTATCACAAGATTCCTTAAAATATTCATACTATATCTTTAAGATATTGCGCGGTATTCAGAATATTGATGCGACATCGCGGAAATATCATAGAATATCTTGTGCTAATAGAAATCCCAGCTGTTAAGAAGGAAATTTACAAAATATTGTCCTTGTTATATGTGAGCTTATATTGGGTGTCCGACAAAGGACTCCCTCTTTTTAAAATCAAATAACTCGGCAAAGAAGTTCGATAGAGGGATGAAACCAGCTGCATATTTATTTTGAAATCTGTGAAAGTATCATGTGAAAGTTCCAACATTAGTTAGAAATGTTGCTGTTGCAAGAAGGAGCAGAGATAAAGTCTATAAATTTGTCTTTGCAAGCAATCGCAAGATGGTGCGTTCGAAAACTATAATTTTCGGATTCTCTTTGTAGTAATGTCATCGGAAATGGTCGCCAGTGTCTCAAGGATCTGAAGGATCAACTCTTCAAGCTCGTCTAGTGCTGCAGGAATGTTCCGTAAAACAGTTTGTGATCGAACGATTACAACCTACGGCATCACCTGTTGGCAACATTTGTAACTAGTTTTAAAACTTTTGTATGAGAGATTTGAAAATAACTGTACAGTCCGTCAACAAAGTATTCGAACGCTGCTCCTTATTCCCATACTTATTATCACACAATAAAACTGCATATGTTTCCCGCCGTAGAAATGTCTCCTCTATAAGTTTATATAACATTTTTTCATGCAAGGGTCGTCTTCATATTTAGATTGACACAAACTCAATTTTCTCAAACGGCATTACCTAATTTTTAGTACATATCAATATTCTCTAGATTAAATTATCTCGAATACATATAACATTTGGTAATTTGGAGTAAACGGTTGAGGAATTTTGAATAATTGAAATTTGGAATTTCTAATATTAAATGACCTCGTCCGTTTTTTAATATATTTCCAAATATAATGAATATTTAACAATAATTCTCTTTTGTATTAAAATACTTGATAAACAAGACAAGAGGTATGCATCTTTTTAAAAAATGAAATTATATTTTATAATTTTTATTAATTTTTAAATTTATAAGTTATAAATTTTTCATAGAAACACAAACAATTTTAATGGCAATCAAATGAGAATGATCTAAAATCTCTCTGTTCAAAATGTCAACCATTTCCTTCAAATAGGTTTTAAGATATGCAGCAATAACCAAAAGCGTTCAGAACAGCCTGATTTTCTCTTTCTTCAGAGGGCATCTCAACTTTACAAAAGGATTCGTTGACAGGTAAAAAAATCTCTGAAATCAAACAGAAAACAAAGCATGTTTTCCGATGTTGTTTTATATAAAGAAAAAAATATTTTCTTTTTAAAATACGTGTAAAGTTGAATAAGAAACGGAAAGAAAAAACGATGCATGTAACAGATTCTACTCCTCTTACATTTCAAGAAGCATTACGTTTAAACCACTCAAATGAAAGATGAAATCTGTTTATGGTTGGAGAAATGTTTTGAAATATCTTAAATTTATGAAAAGGAAAAGATGCAAAATTCTGAATAAAGTACGAATTTATATACACTGAAGAGCCAGAAAAACTGGTACAGGCGTTCGAATGCAAATAACGGAGATATGCAACACATCAGCCTAACGAGATGTGGTCGGCAGTGCATATATAAGACAACAGGTATCTGACAAAGCTGTTGGATCGGTTCCTGCTGCTACAATGGCAGGTTATCAAGATTTAAGCAACTTTGTACGGGGCCTTATAGTCGGTGCACGGCGCACGAGAGATGGGACATAGCATCTCCGAGGTATCGATGAAATTTGGATATTCGCATACAACCATTTCAAGAGTGTACCATGAATATCGGGTATCCGGTAAAACATCAAATCTCCGACATGGCACGACCAAAAAAGACCTTGAAAGAACGGGACAGTCGATGACTGACGAGAAACCTTAAACGAGTTAGACGTGCAAAACTTCTTCAAATTGCTACAGATTTCAATGCTGGGGCATTAAGAAATGTCAGCGCGCGAACTGTTGAACGGACCATCATTGATATGGGCTTTCGGAACCGATTTCCCACTCCTGAACCGTTGTTGACTGTACGGCACACAGCTTTACGCCTCGCCTTGGCCCGCCAACGCCGCTATTGAACTCTTGATGACTGGAAACAAGTTGCGTGGTCTGACGAGTCTCGTTTCCAATTGTATCGGGTGGATGGACATGTACTAGTATAGAGACAACCTCATGAATCCATGGACCCAACATGTCAATAGGGAACTGTTTAATCTGGTAGAACCTCTGTGATGGTATAGAGCGTTTGCAGTTGGCTTGATATGTGACCTCTGATAGGTCTAGAGACGACTCTGACAGGAACAGGTGTGTAAGCAACCTGTTCTATCACCTACACCCATTTATTCCAATGTGCATTCTGACGAATTTGGATAATTCCAGCAGGACAGTGCGACACCCCACACGTCAAGTGTCGCTACCAAGTGGCTCCAGGAACACTCTTCTGACTTTAGACACTTCCATTGTCCGCCTAAATCCCCAGATATGAACATTATTGAACCTATAGGGGTTGCCTTGCAATATTCTGTTCAGAAGACGTCTCCAACACCTGGTAATCCTATGGATTTGCGGACTGCTCTGCAGGATTCATTGTGTGAAAAACCTCCAGGATACCTTCAGACATTAGTCGATACCATGCCACGTCGTGTTGGCCCTAGACGATATTAGACAGGTGTAGGGGAGAGTGGTGCACCTTGAACATAGGGGCACCTTGAACCATCGGCATTTATTCTTTTATTTTTATTTTCTCACACTAGATATTACCACAGTACTATCAACTAGAACTAAATAGATGATTCATGCAAAGCATTGTTTATTTCCCTTGCTTGCTGCCATTGTAGAAGGTTGTGTTTAAAATCCACATATGAGAGTAAAATTTTACAGGTAAAATAACAGTTTATTTTCACTTTGATGAATGTGCTTTTAATTAGTTTCTTTTACTGAACAGATTGTAATGTCCCAGATGATGATTTGTATCATAGTTTTAACTGTAAGTGTTTCACCATAACTGTGTGAAAGTAAATATTTTAAAATGGCGGCGAATGGGGAACATTGAACCACGAAAAACGGGGAAGTTAGAACCCATGTTCAACCTGCCCCATTAGTAAAGTTATGTTTTGTTTAATGTATGGAAGATAATAACATTTATTTATTTATTTGATTTATGAATTTTACATTTCAAGACAGACATATATATATAGCCTATTTGATTTAAATATCAAATAAAAACAATAATAATGAATTGAAATATAAAAACATTGAATTTTAAGTCAGTTTAATTTAGATAAATTTAAATTTTTAATTTAAATAACAAACCAAAAATTTAAAAAAATGCTCAAATAAATATGATGTTTACAGAAAGTTTAAAAATGTTATTAATTTTTCATTATTAAATGTGTAAGAGTAGGCTAGTGTTTAAATTAGAATAAAAAAATAATAAACCATTTATTAGTCATTAACTTTGCTTTTATTGATACAAGGGACTTTTATATTAAATATTCAAGAATAAATAAATTTTGGATTCTAAACAGAAAACCCATTATTATGTTGGAAAAATAATTAATCTAGCAAGAGAAGATGACGAAGTTGATACATATGAAATTGATTTTTATAGACAATATAAACTGACTGGAAAATCTTTTAAACCAGACGTAGAAGATACATAAGCAGAAATAACGTTGTGATGTGTCTTCGGAAACCAATGACAACTGCTTCCACTAAGAGGGTTCGATCGATGTTGCATTTCAGTGTTGACATTAATCATTATAATCGTCAGTATATGTGTTCCTAAGTGTCCAGTGTTCAGTGAAAGTGTCTATTGTTAATCATAAGTAGTCAGTAAAAAGATATTTATCACTTTTGTTAGTTTATAGTCATATTTCACATGGGTTCAACCTGCCCCTCCTGGAGGTTCAAAGTACCCCACCCAAAGAGGCACATTGAACCATTTCATAAAATGTTTAAAAAATTAGATTTCTCTATTTTCTTACTGCAGTAATTAATTGTAGTTCTAGTTTTCATTTACTGATATAATAAAGTTTGTTTTAGAACATAATTTTTTTCATATTTTACATTAGTTTTGAGTGCACATGCAATAATATCTAAAACCTGTTCAAGGTGCCCCACTCTCCTCTACCAGTTTTTCTGGCTCTTCAGTGTAATATGAAGTGCATGGATAAATAAAGCATTATTCAATGAAATAATGCAGTAATTTCTTATGTGTGGATAGTACAATGTTAAGCGACTTGGACAAAATGAATTAAAAAAATGAAACAAAAGCTAAACATTTTTCGATAAATTAATAGTTTTAATTTAAGAATATTACTGGTGGAAAGCGTTTAAGTATAGACGAGTTTTCTGTTCTGTTTATTTACATTTAAAATGCGGTGACAACATAATTCCGATGCAATGCTAAATCAATGCAACATTCAAAGCGAAAGCCCAAAAGCCATGCAAATAAAGTCAAGGTTATTTATGTAAGTAAACAAAACAGAAAACACGTCCATAAAATATATAGAGTAAAAAATTCGTACAAATGATTTTATATATCGTTTGGTGGAAACTACTTTTTTTGGTTGAAAATCGCTTGGTATCGTTCGGCACCATTAAACTTTTTTTTTTAGTTTGGAATATTTCAAAAGGTAAGCATCTGTCTTTCATTTCTCAGCTGCCAAAGAGTTTTTATGTCTAAGATTGCTTTTTTAAAAACATTAATCGTTGAAATTATTCAGAATCTTGGATTATTTTACTAATATGTCACGAGAAGTAGACAATGTCCAGAATCTTGGATTATTTTACTAATATGTCAATATGTTCAGTATTCAGAATCTTGGATTATTTTACTAATATGTCACGAGAAGTAGACAATGTAACGAAAGGCCAAATAATCGATTTTACTAATCTGGTTTCTCTTACAGACAAATACGTTGTCAGCTTGAAATCAATGTCAACCAAGCTACAATATAACTTTGACATTACATAACTATTTTTTTTAATTTCGAAAATCAATTTTTTTAAAATTTCGTATACAAGGCTGGATGCGAAAAAAGTTTACAAAGGTAAGAAAAAATTAATTATTAACATTAGATAGAAAATACATTAGGGGATTCAAAGGCATACTTGGCGATCACGTTTCCACATAATCTATAAATCTACTTAGGCATTTATCTAAACGCAGGACCAACTGGTTTAACCCGTCTAGGTAGAAATCACGGCCCTGCCCATTCAGCCGTTTCACGGCAGCTCCTTTCATATCACTGTCTGAATAGAACCATGTTCCAGATAAGTGTTCTACAATTTTGGAATAAGGAAATCGTTACTGGACCATCGTGAATCCATCCGACGCAAACGCCCTGGCATGTTGAGTGATGGTTTCATCCTCCGGCATGTCAATACCCATAATCTTCGCAAAACTCAAGAATTGCTGCAAAAGTTCAAATGGCAAGTTTGGAGCCACCCCCTAATACAACTCAGGTTTGGCACAAAATCAGGTTGCCATACACTTATCTGGAACAAGGTTCTCTTTAAACAGCCATATGTAAACACTGGCTAAATGGCTAGGGACGTGAGTTTTACAAAGCAGGGTCAAAAAAATTGGTCCTGCTCTTAGATAATTGTCTAAAAATATTTGAATCGGCATATATGCTTTTTGTAATCTTTACCCTTGTGATCTTTATTTTTTTTAAACCATCCTCGTAAATAAATGGAGATGTGGGTTTCAATATTGCTTCAGAAAAACTCCAGAATAATAGTTCTACGTATGGTTATATTTTTCGTTTGTATAAAAGTAATTTCGATAATTTTATTTACAAGTAGGCTCATCAATCCTGATATCACATATGCAATTAGCACTTTTCTCTTTACAGTTCAGGGTGTAGCAGCCTTTAATTGCTTCGCATTTCACTCCTGAAGTTCCTGGGGCCCGCGGTGGCCTAGTGACAAGGCCCCTGCTTTCGAGCCGGAAGGCCCCAGGATCGAAACCCGACTCCATTGAAGATCCGCCATGTATAGGGCCTATTGCACACCAAATCATACATAGTGGCCAAACGCCCTCCCGTTGGTGTGGTGCGGATTTTTGGAGAGTGGGTGCGAGCTCAGGCGCCGTCCTCGTCGTCTGACTGTGGTTCAAAATTGCGAGGTCCTTCTAAAATATCAATCGTGTTGCTTGAAAACGGGACGTTGATATAACTAAACTAAACTAAACTGGAAGTTCTTGGTTGGCAAATTATCGCACTGTTTACTCACGCATGTACCTGCGTTTAGACCGTCACCGACCTCACTGCATTTCTCAGTATAAAAACTAATTTTATAATGAATTTAAGTCTGTAGATGAAAAGATCAAACTCACATTAAATTCCTTAATGAATGGATTCGTGTTGGAACTTTCATTGACATATTTTTCCAGAAAAATCTCTTCACAAATAAGCAATGAGTAATAACTAAAGTTTGAATTAAAAGGATTCTCAGTTCCCTTATACATTGCAATAACCCTCTGACTGTGTAATTTATTATATCTCTATTTATGTGAAAAGTTTGCAAGCATGTTCAAACACATTTGAGCCAAGCGAGTTGTTGTTTATATAGCAAAGCTTTTTTAGAAAAATATGATCAATCGCTATAAAACTACAAAGAAGCACATTAGCTTGTGAAAATTGCAGGATGCAGCAGAAAATGGACTTGCTTTCAACACGTGGAAATGGCGGTATACGCAGTCAGAGGGTAAAGGGTACTCAGTAAACATCAAAGTCAAATTGATGCTACATAAATGGAGTGTTAATAGTTGCGGTAATAATTTTATTCAAATATACGAATATATTAACAAAATTGAGTTTTGAAAAAATATATGTAATAACATAATTCAAAAATCATAAAAATTTATTTTATCTAACGTATAAATTAAAATATTAATTATACTTCAATTTCATCAACAGTGAAACTTATTACTAGCAGAAGTTCTAATCTATTCGGAACGGTGTTTGTAAATTGAAGCTCACTGGACTTAAGTTTATTTCTTGAAAGAGCTCAAACTGCCTATAATATATGGTTGGCTGAAACTGCCTATAATATATAGTGTTATAACTTTGAACACATAAAATTAATAATTAAAAATCCTACAGGATATTTGGAAATATGTTCTAAAATTCAACGATAAAATTAGAAGAATAATGGTGAGAAGTTTGATCCAAATATGATTTTCATTTCCCTTATGAGATGCCGGAAACTCAGTAAACCTCAATGTGAAAGTGATGGTACGTAATTGGAGAATTGAATATTGTGGTAATCATTTTATTTATCATCAAATAAAACTACGCAATTTCAGACTAACAGATATTTTAGAAGTTATGAACTTATTTTAGAAATGTGAAAAGTTGATTCAATTGGAAAATTTAATTTTTAAAATAAACTTTTATTATTAAACTGAAAAAAATCTTTTTTAAGAAAATATAGCTCTCAAAATGAAATCATGATACTTTGACAGATCTGCTCTCAGTAAATTGGATTTTAATTATCTTTAAAATACATTATTTTAATTTTTATAGAATGTTTGAGATTATCGTTTCTAATTAAATTCATTGTAGTTCAATTTCCTTACAAGTTTTGCTTTCAGTGGTTATTTGTGGAGATTCATATTTTAGAAAAAATATTTTCTACTTTTGAATAAATTAATTAAAACGTGGTTTAGGGATTTTTTATTTTTATTATTTTTAATTTATATTTTTTAAAATATTTGAAACTACATTAATATAAAAGAAGTATTTTAAATTTTTTTAAAGTTCTTTTCTCAGAATCACTTAGGGCAAGATATCAAAATATTCTATTTAACCAATATATTAAATGATAATTAAGTTTTTAAAACATTAATGTATTATTTTGTAATTGGGTCACACAGTTGTGGAAATTCTCAGAGCTCTATTACTTCAGAAAATGAGTGGAGAATCGATTATATCATTTAATCTTTCCGAACAAGAAATTTGAAAATACGAAAGTTATCAAGTTATGTTTCGGTATCGTTTAGTTTATTTAACTTGACGTCCCGTTTTCAACGTATATCAAGCCTTTTTGCGATGCACTTGGTAATTTTGAACATTACTCAGATTATCAGGACATACATGAGGGGATACCCCTCACTCCAAATTTTCTCGTCACACCGTTTCACTCTTGGGGACAGATTTTTCGTATAACAGACATACATAAACAACGGATCTTTAGAATCGGGTCTAAGACCAGTGATCTCCCGATCCTGAAGTTGATACCTTACCACCACGACACCGCAACCCTCCGAATGTTAAATTAAAATTAAATCAACAACTTACCAGACGATTCATATACTTTTAATGAGAGAAAGCTGTCTGTTTCATTCATATTCTGAGTCTCCAAAACATTTCTGCAATGCGCATGCAATGCATTTATAAAAAGAATCAGTATTATTTCTTTTCTTACACACCACATCTTTTCCTTCACTTACGATTAGCTCTTTTCCAGAAATTTTTCCAACGATATCACTTTTTGTCTACCTGCTCATTACCTAACACAAATGCCTTCTGAAGCAGATAAAGTTTTGTTCCGACGACTGTGGCTTGTTCGATCAAGGTTCGTACTTGTGGACTGTTGTCGGCGCGTGGCTTGGCTAATCTCTCGCCAGCGCTCGAGTGAACGGATGCACTGACGCCATCTGGCTATTTATCGTCGCAACGCGGGAATCAACAGATGCACTGCCCACGATCCACTTCAATTCTTGCTGTTCCAGCGGCGAAGACTGTTACTATTCGCATTTTTATCTTTACTCGAATATACTTTCAATTCTTTGTTTCATATCCTTTCGAATTTGATATGTATGTTTGTTATTTTATTTTTTGTTTTTCTATTATGTTTTTCCTTTATATATATATATATATATATATGCATTTACTGCGAAGGCTTTTAATAAAATTCAATAACAATATGGATTCTCGCAGTATGATGGTGTGTAGGAGTTTAGTACAATTTAGATGTGAAACTTTAATTTTACTTAATGCGATTTGAAGAAAGAAACACATAAAATTTCAAAAAAACGAGGATTAGATGATCAAAATACACCAGAGAATGCTGCAAGCTTTTCTCAGAAGTCAAAAGCAATCTCAATTTCAAGTATATGGGCATTCCAAGCAGCTTCTGGATTGCGTTTTCATGTGGCTTAATATTATTCATTCACAATATTTGACAGCATCTTAAATAGTGAGCTTTCGAATTGTATTTTTTTCATGTTGCCGCAAATATATTTTTAACGAAGGTGATATCTTCAAATTCAGCTGTTTAGATGTCACACTCTACAGCGCGTATATGAAATCCACCGACAAATTTAGAGGGGTGATAGCTCGCATCAAGACAAAAAAATAATGCCAAGGAAACAGTGGGTCGAAAATGAAACGCATAATCCATGATGGCCACAGTCACATTCTGCAGAAAGGAATGAATACAAATATTAGAATTTTAAGTAAAAAATTCTGCATTGTTTTATTATAAATGAAAAAAATTGTATTGTATTCTGAAAGATATCTCTTAACTCACGAAACATTGTAAAAATAAAAGTGGAACCATATGTCTTCGGTGCATGATTTTCGAGAAATATGCGTAAAAAAAGTTCATACCCAGTAAACATTATTTAGTTGGACATTCACGTTCTCTCCATACCACTCAAATTCGGTCGCACCGCGCCAAAACCGATCATCGATGTGAAAATCCGATGAGAATTTGTGTGGTGCGGTATAAAGTTTAGAAAATACAACTTGTACTAAAATCCATTAAGAGAGCTGGGCCAAAAAACTGAAACTCGACAGGTTTAGAAACATGGGAAAGGAGCCTGAAGCTCTCTCTCGAAA
>BGPR01006748.1:39659-77215 GCA_013235015.1 Araneus ventricosus | reverse complement strand
CTTTAATGTCCAGGCTGGTAAACGAAAGTTAGAGGTTGAATTGATAACAGTTAAAGGGACTTGGAATTTTTTTAAGGCACAAGGGCCCAGACGGGCTATTCTAGATTCGGAATATGCAGACACATGCATGTCGTCATCACGCTACTAGTTGTCAAGTAACTTACGCATTTTTCTTCGGAAATATTTTAACGAAATGCTTTTTTCCACAGGAAGCTTCTTTATGTCATTATCAAAGCTGTCTCAAATGTCCCGGCATACTGCTGTACGCTTCCCATATTTTTAGGGAACGATGTGAATAAAACTGTGTCCTCGCAATCTGGCCATTTTCTTCAGAATATATTCAGAACAATATTTAATTATTTGGAGGTCTTTTTTACCTCATTCTAAATAACGTCTGAATTGCCTTCTGTATTCTTCTGTGTGCTTCTCTTGTATATGATTTGGGGAAGGGAGAGGGGGGATATTATCTTAGCAATTTAGACAAGTGGGGTGTCGATTTAAACGTAGTTTTAACTCTGAATTCAACGATACAGGAACTATATTTATATGATGAATTTTTTGCAGGTCACAAAGGTTTTTTAGAAAGCAAAACGCACAAAGATACACTTTTTCACATTGTATGTATTTTAGGTTATGAATAAAATTAATATATATACAGATATAAAAAATTTAAACAGATGTAGAAGTAAAGACATAAATAACTACATCTGGTCTCTCTCAATAATCACATCTCCTTCTTTAACTCCCCTTGATTATTATCTTTTAAAAATGATGAATTCATTATTCCCTTTCGAAATTCACTCTACTGGCGTGGCATTTAAACAGGATTAGCCGTGACAATTCGCACAAGCAATAAAGTAGTGGAGCCCCAACTTCCGACATCCACACGCATTGCGGCAACCTATATAGCAGGAACAGAAAATTCTGTCCAAGGAGAATCTGGACCAGGTGGCTGCGTTTCCAAATGGAAAATAAAAAATTATCAAACATATTTCCAACCCAGTCATCGGGATTAAGTTCGTTTCCAAGCCTGGTTTGTGCATGGTAATGAATTTTGTTTTGCTGCTGTGAAAGTGTGTGGTAGGTACATGAACTGTCGCTTTATTTTGTGTCACTGCTTTGGTGAATTATCAATAGCGGTTATCATTCAATGAAGTTTCATTTCTAGATGCACCATATAGACTCAAAAAATTGCTTGCCCTTCTCCGTTATTTTTGCATGATCAACATAACATTCATTAACGATTTGTACAGTGTTATGTAAATGAGGTAGTTTTTGTAATAATTTTAAGGCTGCTAATTTTCCCTTCTAGAAAATTGACAATTTTTTTGCCACAGCTAGAAAAGACATGAAGGAATAAAATTTAGTTTTGTATATGCTTTCCAAACTGGTTAATGAGTAAATCTTCTGCTCGATCTCCCCTTTTCCTGGCTTGAACAGATAATTTCGAAGTTTGGTGGAGTTTGAACTGTCAAAATTACCAACAACTCAATATCCTTACCAAAAATAACTCTAGAATTTTTTGAGTTTTTGAAATCACGAGCGCTGCTTCTACAATACAGACATCAGCATTTTTCTCTGCTTGCTTTACAAACATATCGATGGCTTAGAATTTATCAGTGAGCAAATCATTCAACCTACTTTTGTTTTTTGCTTGTTGAGGAATTTTTCCTAATTCAAGGTCGGAATCATATTCTCATTAAATAGAATTTCTGTTGATGCTAATTTCAAACATCATCAAAATTGCGCCAAGGCGTTAACATTTTTTTTATAACTATATCCATAAAATAATATGACACTGTTTTGACCATAGATATATTGAACGTAACTGTTATACCTATTACAAATGTTTAAGAAAGAATCGTTCCCATGCCACACTGGTCGATGAAGGAGGAATCCTCCATCAATAACATAGTTAAAAGTTCGAAAATCAGTACGAGTATCGATATCGGTGAAGTTGTCGAATAGGAAGAATTCTTTGTTTTCCTCATAGCAGTTTAGGAGGAAAGCAGCAGAAAAGGAGGTTTTTTTTCTCATAGCAAGGGAATAAACTTCTCCAGTTGGTATGCATAAAGCCATACTAAAGATGGGACTCTGGAATCAGGCTTTTTCCAATTCGTTTTTTTTTTGTACTTTTGTTTTTAAATAGTAAAAGAAAGAAAAGAGAAAAATGAAATGATCATAATTGTTACTCAATCTATTACTAGCGTATCTGAAAATTATAAAAGCGTTTAAAAAGGTTTCAAAAATGATATATCATGTCATTCAGGGTTATCTTTATTATGCGAGCTACCGAAAAGTCGCACGTTGAATAAACATTCAATCACAAAAGTAAGTATGCGCCTTATACATCAAGTCATAAATTCTAAATTTTTCAAATACATATAAAAAAGCTGTCGTGAACGAGTTTACATTGTTTTGAATTATTAAATGACTAGAAATTAACGCAGTCCTAATTTATTTTTTTAATTCCACAGGTAAAATTCATATCACAAATAATTGTCGTAGATTTCGATACATAATAAATTTTTGCTAAGGTTGAACGTGGATTAATTTGCATTTTCTTGTATTTTTAATAGTTTTAACCTAATTTTTGTAAGTTCAATATTTAGATTTTCATTCATTCACTAATGGCATCACATAGAAATGAACTCTCTCCTGACCTGAAAGAATTAAGCACAAAACTCCATTAGGAGAACAAATCTCATGGGTAAATTTCTAAAATTGTCGAGAAGAGTTCTGCAAAAGTGCAAAAAGTCATCAAAAAGGCTGAATCTGAGTTGAGTCTGTCGATCAAGGCGACCGTCCATATTCACGAATAAATAAAACGGGCTAGTTTTATTCTCGTTTAGAAGTCACTTGAGGGCAATTTTGGGATGGGTCACGAAACTTACAGCCGTAATCAGATAACTTTGGCGACACCAGGCACCTCCACTCTACTCTTCTGCACCACAACAGCAGCAAGGTGATAGGACCCTGTCAGATTTGACTCACACCGTGGCCACAAGCACGGCGGAGCTTCCAGCTCTCCGTCTGCGAAGCTGACACCTTTCCATTAGGCAACCGGGGCGACTACTGATATACGAAAAATAAAAGAAAAACTCCAAATTAGAGCGTCAAAATTAGATGTTGAAAAGAAATGTAGGAAATCATGTAATCCTGAATTCTTTCGTTGTGTTTCGCGAAAGGGAGTTTTACAAACACGATCAAAAATATACTACTGGCCAAAACTACTGAAAGAGTGGTAAAATGAGAAACACTTGGAATTAATTTGAATACAATAGTTCAGAATCAGTTGTGGAGAATAGTGGGACGTACAGTCGTAGGAACTCACATTTTACTACAGTGATGATTTTGTCACGAGGACATTTAAGGGACCGTCCAAAAATTGATGAAGACGAAAAATATTTGGGTGTATCCGTTTCACAGGAAGTTGATAAATCTTTGAAACTTTCATCAAACATTTTGCTCCTAATGCACGTTATTTACGTGCATTTGCATAAAAAGTATCATCAATATTCGGAAAGATGTAAAGGTTTCTCTAGAAAATCACAAATTTTTCGCATATTTGTTGCTTATAAAATGCAGAGTTTTACGCCAAATATTGCGAAACTTAGAGAATACTCAAAAGTATGTTACAGAAACATACTTTTAAAATTTGAAGTAAATGTCCTGAATATTTGAGGAAATATGAGCATTTGTATTAAATACTTTTTAACTGCGCTTGCACGAAACACATCGTAAATTTTCTATCATTATGTAGAAGCTATAGAATTTTTTCTAAATTATGTTTTCTTTAAATCATGAACTTATTGGCTATGAGTTTATTCGAGTAAATCATGAGATTATTGGCTATTAGTTTATTTGAGTAAATCATGAGCTTATTGGCCATTAGTTTATTTGAGTAAATCATGAGCTTATTGGTTATTAGTTTATTTGAGTAAATCATGAGCTTATTGGCTATGATTTTATTTCCTTTGGAGTGGCGCTAGAATCGCCTATCAAAAGCAGTATTTAAATCGCAGCATATTAATGCCACTATACGACGTCCCATTTATAACTGACCTATTTATCTGTCCCCAAACATAGTTTCGGGAAGCCGAAATAAACCGTTTTCAGAAAAAAGAGCAATCCACGGTAACAATGTCAAAAACACCCTGAAAAATAAAAAAATTCGAAGGTAGTGCCTATCCAGTAACTTTAGCTGAAAAATTGGTGTTTCTTCCGAAACATTTTAACCCAAGGCTTTTTCATAGAAGCGTCTTTATGTTATTCTAAATGCTCCGGAAATGACTTCGGAAACGATCGAAACCAGAGGATCAGATCAAACTCTGTTGTCTGCAATGCGTAATTTCTCATTTTTGTGCTTTCTGCTTTTATGGAGTAATGTCTTAAAAGAAGTCAAGCACGTTCAAAAGTATTTGCAGATTCTTGGAATAAGCTTCAAGAAGTCTGTTATCAAGATGAGAAGTGTAAGATCTTTTAAAAAACAATGACAATCACTTTGTGCAGGAAGCACTGCAATTTTCGAAAGACACACATGAAGATATGGACATTCCTCTAATAAAAAAAAAATCAGGAGGAAAAAAATTATGCCCGGAAAGAAGGCTGCAGACGAGTCGTTGATTTTGAACCAAGAACTGAAAAGGTAAATCTTAGAGTGCATTGACAGGTTTCAACAAAAACTTGATACATGTTACTAAGGCATAGAGTGTATATCAGATCGGTTTGCAGTCTTAGAGCCCAGCATTCTTATCGAAATCTCGGAAACTGATTTTCTCAAGTTTGTACAAAGTTTTTTTGAAAATTACAATGAGCTCTCTTCAGATGGCATTCTTACTGAAATTCCACGCCTAAGAAGATTTCTAAAAGCCGCGAAAGTTAAAAAAGAAGTGTCTCTTGGTTGGAATTCCTTACGATTCTTAGAGTTTGTGGTTGAATATGAACTTTCCGACTCTGTTCCCAATCTGACTTTTGCATTAAAATGTTTCTTGACTTTATGTGTTTCTGTTGCATCATGTGAGAGGAGCTTTTCGAAACTTAAACTAATTAATAATTATCCCAGATCCACTATGAACCAAGCACGACTCTCTAGCTTAGCCATTTCAGGAATTGAAAATAGTGTAGCTGACGGTATCGATTGTAACGACGCAATTTCAAAATTTGCAGAACAAAAAGTTAGAAAGAAGTGATCCTAAGCGTCATGTTAAAGTACAGTTTGTTAGATTTCAGCTAAGAGAACGAAACTTGTAAATAATCGAGTTTAAATTAGATTGTATTATAATAATAATGAAGTTATGCATTAGGTGCGATTACTATTAAAAATATTTCTTATAATATACATTAAATTGACTTATGCATAAAAATTATTTACAAAATGATTAGCATTATGCTTCCTCAATAAAATGCATTTTATATTTTTTTGTGGACATGGGGATGAAAAGTTTAAATTCCGCTCAGACTACCACCAGACCTTGCTACGCTGCTGAGTAAATATTGCTTGAAGAGACTTCCTGTAGAATCATTCGCATTTATTTTCCAGAGATAATTTACTTATCAAAGGACTTAATCGACGTTGCTGGCGTTCTTCGGAACTGTCAGTGACTCGAAATTTGAATGTCCGTAAGGATAGCTCAGATTACTAGGTATATTATCAAAGGACTTATGACAAAGCAAATATTTAGATGGAAATGGACGTTTTAATAAAAGTACTACAACTATTTTAATTCAACATTTTTCTATATAATTTTTTTTTTTTTTTTTAAATCTGAAACTCGCGGTCTTCCTTTAAGATTTTAGATTTCTTTAATTTATAGCGTGGACTTGAATGTCCGAGCTAGTAAACGAAAGTTAGAGTTGAAATTGTTATCATTTGAAGGGACCAAGAAAAATAGAGATTCCATTTCTATTTGATTTTGAGGTTTCATCGCCATCTGTTCGCTCAATGAAAGTATTATTATGACATCTATTTGGAAACGGATATATAGCTTCGGATATGCAGGCACATACAGGTCATCATTGCGCTATTAGGCAATACAATTTTTTGATTTTTCAACTGTTTTTGACATCGTTAACGTGGATTACTCTTTTTCAGAAAACGGGACATTTCGTCTCCAGAAACTATGACTGAGGGCAAAGGAATAGGCCACTAATTCTTGACACGTATAGTCGGATTAATGTCGAGATTTAAATACTGCGTTTGATAAGCGCCACCCCACAAGAAGCAAAGAAACTCGCAGCCAATAAGATCATGATTTATAGAAAACATAATGAAGCCAAATTCTATGACTGTTCGAGACAACATAATGTGCTAATCTAGAAAACCTTATTGAATATTTGAAGATCGAGGATATTAATCAAGATACAGAAGACCTGTTATAAAAATTTTAATTAAAGAAAAATGTAAAAAATGATATTAGGTTTCAGTATTCAAATGCACCGTTTAAGTTGATTTTTTTCTTTAAATTTTTTAAAAATTATAATACCTGTAGAAAACTGGTATTGTTTTATTGAGCCGTATTTATAAGAAATAACCTCTGCGTAATTAAGTAAAACCAAACTTCATATAACCAGGCGGGTATTAAAGGCCAAGTGTACTAATCGCTTACTAAGACTCCGAAATGAAGTTCGTTTTTTAAATATTTATATGGAGATTGATTACTTCCATGTTAAGCTCGATGCACAATACGATTTCAACTAGGCAAGTCATTAGTGGCAAAATGCGGGAGAGGCGATTAGCGGTATGATATACACGAAGCAGTTGCATACTGCTCACGTAATTACGGTACGCACAGATGGAATATTGCGGGTTCGATTCTGTCCCGCGTCTTCGGAATATACTGAGAAAAAAGGCAGCTAATTTCTTTTCTAGTACCTGGTGTGTGGTCTGTTAACTGTCTGACGCAACTGTTAATTATGAACTTCTCGCCTCCAATCGTTTTTCCAGCATTTGGCTCCTCATGACTTCTCCGGTTAAAATCAGCGGTATGCACCACGCCTAAAGGGATGTAAAAGCCTAGTTCAGATAGTATTACATATGAACAGATATTCTCTTTCTCAGGGTTGAGAAAGAAACGCAATAATTATAAAATAAAGACATTTTCTCACGAAACTGTCGTTTGAATGACTAGGTTGAAGGATACGTTTTTCTTTTCAATAAATGTCGAAACAATATCGATTGATTTTTATAGCGATTACAACTAAATTGAATTCTCTAGAAGCTACTATGAGCGTTAAACCAGATTCGAACCACACCTGCTTAACATTTCCTGTCATTATTATTGGTTAGATTTTTAATTTTGCTTGTTTATCACAATTTTTTTATATTCCTCTTAACCGTAGAGTTTAACTTACTCTCATCCGAAAAGATCACAGAATTCCAAAAGTGCGAGTCCTTTTCATACTGTTTTCGGAAATCAAGTCACTTCTTGATATTAATTTTCATTATGTGAACGGTTTCTTTCGCAAACACTACTGGTCAAAGGTATTACAAGATTGTTAAAATGCGAAACATTGGAACTAATTTCAATGCATCGGTTCACAATCAGTTGTGGAGAATCGCGGGACGAACAATCAATTACTTAAACGTGGTTTGTGCTTTACGTGGTGGCTTGTGGCATGACAACGAATGCTGTCATGTCACAAGCCTTCACGTAACTGTTCCGACTCCATGGCCAAATAAGTTAAGGAAAGACAAATGAAAATAGTTGCCCGGAAAACGAGGTCTAAGACGACACTTAGTATGCTATTGTAGAAGTTCCAGGATGGAATCCGAGATATAATTCTAAGGATTATGAACAAGGAATAATGTTAATATTAAACTTGAATCTTATATGCATATATGTACAGAGTTCCTTTTCACTCAAGATAAAAATAATAATAAATGGATATCAAAAATAGAAGAATTGCTGGAATAGAACGGTACAACATTCGTTTCCTTCTGTTATAAGACAGTCATCGAATAACAAATATGTCCATATTTTTTCTGAAATTCAATTCAGATAACTAACATTAAAAAATTTCTATTATTTTGAAGCAAAGTTGTTTTTATTATATTTTAACTTACTGCTTTAATTATTGTATTTTAACTGTATTGTCTTGAAAATTATTTTTACAGCTCTGCGAGTTTTTCCCTTTCGAGCCGCCATTTCCTGCGAAAGGGGCTGAGAAGTACATAGCAGTAAAGTAAAGACAGGGGTGGATAGAAGCAAGCAGACGAGGGCTGACTGGAAAATCCTTTACTCTCGCTACGCCACTGTTTCAGAGATTATTAAAACATTTTCAATACTAGATGTACTCATGCCGCTCTGTTCAAAGATGGTGATATTAAACGATGGTCTTGTCTATACAGGGCGCTTACTTTAAAAGTGTCCCAATAGCTACTTTCTTCATCGACATATACTTCCATTAGGAAAAATTTTCCAAATGACGTAAAAAATTATATTCTATGTTGTTTGAGTCAATATATGTACTGCAGAGAAAATTACGAAGTCTGAATAATTATAAAGTCTCCATAGTCCTATCAATCATATTTAGTAAAATATTGTTGACGCATTAACATTTTAAATAAAAAAAGTTTCCACTCTTATGCGACTAAACCTGATGGAGTTATGAAGCTTTCAATTGCATTATTTTAAGCCACTCATAAGGATACCTCGAGAATGAATCGGCCATTGATTCTGTGATATTCCTCGAGGCGGCCATTGAAATGGTCTGAAATCGACTGAAATAGTAATATTTAGAGCTTCATAACTTCGTCAGCTTAATCTCAGAAATCTTCGAAATCTAATCTACCTGATTATTTAAAATTTTCTGTATATTTCTTGAAGTCTCAAGAGATGTGAAATTTAGATTCTAAATTTTAAAGCATTATGCTTTAAGTATGGCGAACAAACATAGTCATATATTTAGAAGTATTGCATTTTGGTGAAGTCTTTTCTTCTCCAAAATGTAATCATTACTATTTAAAACATTCCGGAATGAAATTATAATTAATATAATTCCAGACCTATCTCATTCGCAAAAAGTAGGATAATGAAAACCTTGAAATGAATCGTGAACGATTTTATCTCTATTTAACTTCTGTTTTCTACGTAAAATATTATTAGAGCTTTATGGTTCCATAATTAAGACGCTTCTGCATTATAGTGTAACTTTCTTCCTAATTTCGGTTGATGTTTAAAATTTTTAACACATTTTTTTGCAGTAATGATAATCTGCACATGGATGGACAAACTTTTCCATTAGTTCTGAGTCTTTTCCGCCACTTTGAATTCCGCGTATCGTCCATACAAATGCAAACTATCGCATGTGCTATAGAATAAGATAATTAATTCGATAGCATTTGTATTGATGATAAGAAACAGATTTTATCGAACTTTCATCATATGAAACAGCAACTGCATAGCCGGACAGGTGACAGACATCTTTGTTAATACTCTGCCAATAGATGTGCTACCCATTCTATTGAGAAATTTTCCCTCTGATAAAGATGAATTTAAATAAATAAGTTAACCTGTAGATCCTGGAGAATTTTAATTTTCAACACAAGGCTTGGTGAAAACTTACCGTGGCCTTCGAGATGAAATATAAATAAAATAATGCCGAATTTTAAAGAAATAATTAACAGTAAATTCACTTTCTTTAAATGTTTAGCAAATTTTCATGAAATTTTTAAGGCCGGGATAATTTTCGCAATTTTACTGAGAAATATTAAGAATTCGCAAGAATGTAGAGTTGTGAGAATTTCTAAGGTTCCAAGTGGACTCGCATAGAGGCTGCTGTGGTCTAAAGATAAGTTCAAAGCCCGGTGGAACTTGGACTGGAGGGCTTCTGATTCGAGACCCAATTCCACTGAAGATACGTCTTTTATTGGGCTCGTTGCACGATAAATCATACATAGGGGACGCTGACGTAGTGAGGAATCTTAGAGAGGGAACACCAGGGACATTGACATAACTAATGTAAAGGAAAAAGAAAGTTAATAGGGAGCAGCTGTATACGCTGAAGTAGTAAAGTATATTGTCATGAATATTTAAAAATTGGTGGTTTTGGTGGCAAGTATTATTCACACACGGCTTTGGGTTTTAAAATGTGTTACAAAATTTTCTTCCATAAAAAGCATAAAACAATACGGAATTTCAAATGCTTAACTAAATTAAATATAAACATATATAATACATTTCAAGATACGTAGTTTAATCAAACGATTTTTTGTCTAACTACAAATAAATATCATCGAAAAAATTATATATTTTGACGGCATTTTTATTTATTTTTGTAAAAAAAAATTGTTACTACAGGAAAACTTGTCCAGATGCTTAGCTTTAATTTAATACCTTAAAAAACTTAATTAACTTCATTTACAAAATAATAATAATTGTAATTTCTTTTATTAACAAGTCAAAGTTGTGATTTAGAATCAAAATTATTTATATGTTTTAGTCAAATTTGAGGATTGTAATAGATGATTGTACTTGAACTGCTAAGCGTGAAGCGTACACTAGATAGCTGGTCCTTGCAGCTTTGCAATCAATCGAACTATTTCCGTTGCATATTTATTAATACAATATAATATTTACAATTCAGAACTTAAACGGTTAAAAATTGTATAAATGTCAAAAAGTAAAATCTTTGTTTGAACACTTGATATCTTCTCTGAATAATGAAATTGTATTTTATTTTGATTTATATATTCCTAGAGGACAAAATGTTTCTGCTAAACATTTTTTAGGATTATTTCCTTCAGAAGGTCCGAAATTTTTTATGTTTGAATTTTTAAATATCAGTTCTTTTTTAAATTATCACTCAGCGTTCTTGATATTCAATGCAATCTATTAGGATTTACAAACAACAGTATTTGAGATTTTTTTCTCTAATCGCAATGTACTAGAAGGGACAAATGTAATTATTATGCCTAAGAGTCAAGTGTACCGTGGAAAGCTAGCCATTGCAGGATTGATCTCAACCGACAATGAATGGCTTTGAAATTGTAATTTCCAGGTATACTATGTTGTTTCAAAATATACTATTCGTTGTTGCTTCCTATTACATGTTTAATATGTTTCGTAAATCATGGGGAAGCAAGATGCAATCATTCAAGTGGAAAGAGGTTAAAGGGTCCAATGATTTCGAATTGATCTTTTAAATGCCTTGTAGGATCTTTCCTAACCCCCTCAACTGTAATTGGATGCCTTTCGTGCATTGAAATAGCGCAATTATAAACTTAAAGACTAAAACAAAAAGAGTTAGTAAAGTTATAATTCGATGCAAAATTCACCTGGAATACATTAACAGTTTGGTTGCCCTATAGATTCTCAACTGAATTAAAATAACAACGCATTACCAAAATAGAATGTTTCAGTTAATTAGATAATTGGTAAGGCAAGTTAGTTAAGCGGTTAACAATTTTATTTTAGCTGGAATAAAATTAGTGATCTGATTGCAGAATTATATTTTATGCATGGCGCATATGATTTCGAATAATGTTCAGAAATGTCAGATTCAACTATTTCAAAATAAATTTCAATGATAATAATTTAAAACGTAACTGCTTTCTGACTCTCCAAAAAGAATACTATGCTTATATGATAAATTTTGAAATCCGCTCAGTTTTTTTTCTTAAACTGTCATCTGCCATATTGCAAAATGTTGCTTTGCAATAAAAGAATTTACAATGAATGAATATTCGCAAATTGAAAAGATCGCAATTTTTCTACAGTTAACGCCAATACGAGACTGTTTGAAAGACTGTCAATTTTCAAGCGGAATAATCCAGTATGTATTGCTTGACCAGACTTCTCTCTGAATCATTTGCATTTATTTTCAACAGAAAATTTACACATTAAAGGATGTAGGTAAGAATAAACATTTGGTTTGGAATGGAAATAGTAATAAAACCTCCTCCACTATTTTAGTTCCACATTTTTTTATATAAAATTTCTAGCAATTGGAAACACTTGAAACATTTATAATCTTGTGTAATTTCTTTTATTTATAGTCTGGACTTGAATGTCCGGGCTGGTATACGAAATCAGAACTGATGCTGTTGTCATTTGAAGGGACCCGGAAAAAAGTGGTTCATTTCCTTTTGCTTTTGAGATTTTATCACCATCTGTTAGCTCAATGAAAGTAGTTTTATGACATATATTTGGAAACGGATTAATGGCTGCGGGATATGAAGTAACATGCAAGTCATCATCGCGATACTAGGTACTACTTTCGTATTTTTTGATTTTTAAGCTGTTTTTGACATTGTTAACGTGGTTTGCTCGTTTTCAGAAATCTGAACATTTCGGCGTCCCGAAAGTATGATTAGTGACAAAGGAATTTGCCATATATAAACGCGACATAGAGTTCCATTAAATACGCCGCGATTTAAACACTGCATTTGATAAGCGATTCTAGCGCCACTCCAGAAGAATCAAAGAAACTTACATGCAATAAGCTCATGATTTAGAGAAGAAATCATAATGAATCCTAAATTCTATGACTGTTAGAGACATCATAATTTGTTAATTCAGAAAACCCTATTGAATCTTTGAAAATCGAGCATATTATTCAAGATTCATCAGAATTAGAAACGGCAAAGTGTTATAAAACTTTCATTAACTATATTTTAAATAAATGAAAATGTAGAAAAACGATATTAAGTTTTATTATTTAAAGGTATAGCATAAGTTAAATTTTTTTAGAATTTTATTATTAAAATATTATGCCTTTAGAGAACACTAATTGTTTTATTGAGGCGTATTTATTAGAAATACTTCCGCTTTTAAAGTTAAAAGCGGCGTAATTAAATCGAAAAAACTTAAACAACCAGCCTAATACTAGACGCTAAGCGTGTGCTATCTCCCCGAAATGAGGTTAAGATTTTTACATTTTTATATCCAGATAGAATAGAATATTTCCATATAATGCCCGATGCACAATCTGATTTTAACCAGAGAAGTCATTAGTGGCAAAATGCTGTAGAAGTGGTTAGCGGCTAGAAATACACAGAAAGTAGTTGGATACTGCTCACATACTTACCGTACGAACGAAGGAAGAAATTGCGGTTTTCGTTCTGTACCACGTCATAGGGAAATGCTGAGAAAACGTCAGTTGATTACTTTTCTGGCACTTCCAGAGTTCAGTGGTTTGTGCCCAACTGTTAGTTGTAGTTTACTTCAGGCTGCGTATCGTTTCTCCGGCATTCGGTCGCTCGGGAATTGTCCAGTTAAAATCGGGGTTATGTACCGAGCATACCGGGATCTTCTCGTTTCGCGGGAAGCTGATAATGTTTTCAAACTTTCATCAGTCATTTTGCTTCTTATGCGCATTACTTGAATGTATTTTCATAAAAAAAACTTGAATATTCGGGAATATATAAATTTCTTTTTCTTAAAACATTCCAAATTTTTCGCATGTTTTTGCTTATAACATGTGGAGTTTTAAGCCAAAATTTGGTAAACCAGCAGAAAACTCGACAAAATGTTGGAGAAAATTGTATTAAAATTTGAAGTTCATACCTTAACTATTTGAGGAAATATTAGTATTTGTTGTAAATACTTTTTAATTCTATATGTGAAAAATATAACGTAAATTTTCTTACCTAGCATCGAAGCCAGGTATTTTTTACCACTTATATAAAAATTTCATTTCAATACCATTAGGATTTAGAAAGTTATATTTATCTCAACCATGAAATGACAAAAAAATTATTAGGTGTTTTGTAGAAATCAATAATTTTTAGACATGAATCTTCCTGTATTCATTGTCGAATTGCAATTTTAATTATGTATTTAATTTATAAGTTTAGATGGGTACTCAGGATATTCAAATATCATAAAATTCAATATTGCTATTCGAAGATTCTAGTTTTGTTTGTTCAAAACTCTCATGTTTTTTTCTCTTAGAGAACAACAGGAATTCTGATGGTTAAAATACCTAAACCTTTCTAAATCTTAATGGTATTCAACTGAAAATTTTATAAAGAATGCTTTAGATATCTAGCTTAGACGTTATGAAAGAAATTTTACTGTATGTTTCGCTCAAGCGCAGTTAAAAAGTATGTACTACTTATACTCATATTTCTTCAAATATTCAAAGTTTTCACTTAAAGTTTTATGAAAAACATTTCCCTAACATATTTTCGAGTATTATGTAAGTTTCGCAAAAATAAGCGTGAAACTCTGCATTTTATAAGCAAGAAACATGCAAAAAATTTGAGATATTCTAAAGAAACCTTTATATGTTCCGGAATATTCATGATATTTTTATGGAAATGGATTTAAAAAATGTGCAAACGGAACAAAATGATGTACGAATGTTTCAAAACATTTTTATCTTCCTTTGAATAGGCATGAGCTAAAATCATTTTCATCTTCGAAAATTTGTATGGCTTTCTTCTCCTGTATGGCTTTATGTGTACACAGTGGAGATTTATATTCACTTGCAGCTTTTGTCTCTATGTCAGAGATCCCAATCCGTGGTACGTGTACCCCTGGGGTACCCGAAGGTAATGTTGGTAACGGCGGAAACACAGAAGGGATTAAAATAAAAAATAAAAGTTTATAGAATTTTTTCCCCAACTCACTGGGAAAATTAAAAGTTATGCTAATCGAAATCCTACTGGGTAGCAGTTAAGGAAGAGTACCAAGCAAACAGTGCCGAGACAGTAAAATAATTAATACCTCTTACGAACACAGAGCTTGTGGAAAGAATCTTCTCGTGTGTGTATATTAAGATCAAATAACGTAGTGAGCTTGAAAGTGAACCAGACATGAGAAAATATCTGTCTTGAATTGAACCTAATATTATAAAACTCATCGCCATGAAACAAGCTCAAGGTTGTTATTGAAATTGTCTTCCACTTAAATAGCAGATTATCACATTCGGTGATTGTAAAGCGGCCATTCACTTCGCAGACAAATTGTGTATTTTGGAATGCTAGAAGGAAAAAGCGATAAAAATCTATGGAAATGAGCCAAACGACTTGCCATGGTTGGAATTTCGTCTGGACTGAAATCAGAACGAAAGGTCAGAGAGACCCTGAAAGAGGCTAGAGAAAAGAACAATGCCTTGCGTAGATTGAAGCCTCGCTTCGAGGGTACCATAAATTAAAATCTGTTGACTGGGTAAAATCGAAGATCGATTAAAAAGCAGCTGTAGAGAGCGAAAGATGATCGCTAATCCCACTTTCGTTAAGAGTTAGCGTCCTTTTAAATACAAGAGAATGGCGTGCCTGTATTTTTCGGTTAAAATGGTTGGAAAAAACCGGGCATAGGACAAATGCATGTCTATACTTCAAGTGAATGGCCGGCTTAAGATTACATCGTGAATTAATACGAATTTTTTTTTCTCTTTTCATCTGTTAGGACACGGAATAAATACTATTATAAAAATGGAATAAAATGTAAAATCAAAAATAAATCAGAAATGCCCGAACATCGTTCTAGGAATGCGAAAGGGTTCTTCCCTGATTTGCTCGGACACAGCTCTGGCAGGGCATTTTTCTAAGGCAATCTATTGATTTTCCCGTATTTTTCACTTTCTTTACTTTGCAATGTTTCTAATATATGGCTCTAGCAGTGTAATCAATGTTGGATAGAAAACAATTGTTTTGACCAGGTAAAGATAGGTACATCAGTTTATAGATACTATTTTCCTTGCAATTAAAAATTATCAAAAATCATTACAATCAATACTTGTAACTGTTTTAAATTTATAAAATCAATTCGAATACAAAATTTCTAACAAAAAAATGTGCTTACTTTTGGACTCAATATGGCCGAAAAAAGAAACTGTTAAGTTAATTCGAGTGGTTAACTTTAAAGCTTTACATTGTAAAAAACTTAAAATAATTGGGAAGGGGGGGATGAAAGTCGGGATTACTGAAAAATAAAAGGAATAATCAAGGGGGTACGATAGGAAATAAACGATGGGAGCCGCTGCTCTATGTAATCGAGTCACGAAATCGGCTTGGACTGTTCGCTGTCTACGGCTTAGTCTTAAAAGTTTCAAAAACATAACAATAGTTAAACTGGTCAATACATTTAATCTGAAGAATCATTTTTAATTCATTCATAAAAACTGCATAGGAACGTCCTTTAGAAGAGCTTAACAACATTTAATTAAGCTGTTGTGTTTACGTGCATGCGTTTAGCAACGCTTGGCTCTCCTAAATGAGCGAATACACTTGCGATCAGAACATTTCGCGAACAGCTCGCAGCGTGTTCGAGCAAATTTTTTTCACAGCGAACAAATCTCGATACAGTGGAATCCCGGGAAATCAAACATTAGGAATTCAAAATTTCGGATAATTCGAACATTTTTTTTTTATTTTTCTGAAAACTTTTTATTAAAAAAAAGAAGGAAAAATAAGAATTACGAATCAGAAACGAAGATGATATTTACTCCTAACTTAAAAGAAACATTCGAATTGGTCTTTAAGAATGAATACAGCACCTTACTTAGAAGAAAGAACTCGGACATCTTCTTTGTACACTCAACTTGCTTGAACAAGTCCCCTCAACTTGTTTGAACATGTACCCTCAACTTGATTCAACTTTTACCGTATGAATCTTCGCGTGCTGTTTCCGTACGCCTTCACAGGGTACGCAGAGTCAATACTATACTGTATTTGGTATAGCAAGAGTATTTTGCCAAATTTCCCGGATAATCCGTATTTCCCGGAATCAGAATGAAGTTCAGTCCCAATTAGTTCAAATTCGCGGGGTTTTATACATAGAAAAGCATTTGGACGCATCAATTTTCCCGTGTTACAGTCAGTGATCTTTTAAAGACCTTGAAGAACTTTGACTAGAGGGTTAGTCTTCAGTTTCTTGCAGAAATAAAAATGGAATGACAGCTGCGATGCACCTAATTTATAGAATTATTGAACTTACGCTTCGATTAATTGAGTAGGTAGATTAAACAACAGAACTTTAAAAAGAGCCATTATGTAGATATTCCTTTCTTATGCATTAAACAATTAATTGTAATGAAATTATTAGACAATTAGTATCTTCCACTCTGAATGAGCCACTCTGTGGTATTCCCGTCGAAGAATTTTAAGCACACCATAATTCGGGCCGAATGTTGTGTTAATTATCTCATTTAACATACCACAGTATTTTCGTGTAATAATGGTCATTTTCAGTGTACTAATACTATTAGCACAAGATATTTTACGATATCTCCACGATGTCGTTACGATATTCCGAATTCAGCAAAACATCGTTAGGATACCGTATGAATTTCGTAGAGCACCATATGCTAAGAGGGAATAATGTTGGCTTAATTCAGACATCATGGCAAATTCGGAATGGTTACGATATCCAATGGTTGAAATTTTTATAACGTTTAATAAACATCAAATATTCCTTTATTTTTTCTCGTTTTCACGTAAAAAAATTCCTAAAATAGATTTCTAACATATTTTTAATGAAGGGAACTATTACGTGCTCCGGTACAAACACATAAACCAACCCTGGGTGTTGAAAGAAACGTACAACAAGGAACAATTGGTCCTTTACCACATTTGACCGTAAGCAAAGACTTTTTGAAAAAACATTCCTGTCGGTAAGTTGTAAAGCAAAAGAAGATTCCTTTTGTCTGGGGATATCAGGAAAAGCATAAGGGTATTTTCATCCTTTTAGCTCTAATAAGGGTTAGAGCTAATAGTATGAAATAAGTTTGAATAGAATCTGTCAGAAGATAGCTTTTCAACAAAATGTCACATGCAGAGGTTAAAAGGCAGTCTAACCCGGGGGATAGAGCGAAATCGCTTTTCAGCCTATAACTTCTAATTAACTGTAGCTATAAAAAGAACTTTCAGTACTGAAGTTGTTCATTGTCATGAAGCAATAATTCGTCTAATTTGATTTTTCTTTCTATTCTCAATCGGAAGGAAAGGAAAATTTCAACCCCCTCCATCATTCCAACTTCTACGAGCTCCATAGCCCATCTACGAACTCGGCCGACGTTTAAACCCTTCCTACACGATATCCCTCGTCGGTTCATATCCGATAAAATGTCATTTTATCGCCAAGATATACCTGCAGATCATTCCAAGATAGGTGGTTATTTGCAGGAATTTTCAAGAAGTTTTGACATGAGATTATTCCTGGTGGGTATAGTAATTGTGTGGGTTGAGTTCCCTCCACCGATGACGGAACGCCCCTCCTTCGAGAGGGAACGGGCCGTGACCGGTGATGGCCATTAGGACTCCGACCTAAGTATCGATCTGTCATATCAGCCATCCTTCAATTGCCGCTGAATATCAGGACAAGGTAGGAGTAACTCGGTTTCCGGATACGTGGTGTGAAAGAGAAAGTATTGGAATCATCTATTCAAAATTCGAATTTGAGGTTTACATCAAACTCCGCTTTTTAAACTACACTGACTTCGAAACGAACAATTCTCGGAACTACGTCTGTTTGCTTGCGAACAAGATAGCTAAAAAAAAGAGCGAGCTAGACGAAATTTATATGCTTGATCTTCACACCAAGATGGTAGATTTGTATTAAATTTTCAATCGAATCCATCAACGGGGAGTCTATCTGCTCGTGTGAATATGAGCATTATAACTCACATACACGCGAGCAGATGCAACAAACTGGATGGACAGAATTTGACATACAGTTTTGACACTGGAATCTATTATCAAAATTTGGACCAAACGCGCCAACTGGTTAAAAGTCTGTTGGTTTGCCTATTCTTGCATATGACATCATCCTTCAGGTGAGGTGAAAACAAGCATCTTAAATACAAAGGCAGTAGTTGATTTAACTTTTATTTATACATTTTAAGGTGATAATGCAGGTTATTTTAAATAGATAACGTAATCATAAATTAAGGAACATCCGGTGACAAGAAATAAAGAATTAACGCGCAAAAAAGGCACGTCTTATTTAACTTCTTATATGGTTAAAAAAAGAGGGCGTTAACAATACGTAGGGAATTTAAATACTTGGGAGAAGGGGACTCCCCGAAGAAATTCGTGACTCTGGAAGTTAAACTAGAAGAGGGTTCGATAAGACTGAAGTAGAAATAATTAAAAATGAATTGGCGTTAAAAAGAATTAATTTAAAGGATGTTGGAAATTTGAATCATTACATGTTTTTTGAACGCGGTAGCCAGAAAAGGTAATAAGCTAGATACATGAAATTTGGGTAATTGGTCTTGACACAAAAATCTTAGTTGTTTACCATAAGCGTATATCTTTCTCGAATAAAGTATTGCATATATTTATTTGGCTTTGAGAATTGCGTTATTCATTTGCGAGTAAACTCCCCGAGGAGAATTTCTCACAGCACTATTAGGACAATATAGGCGAATTCCCTGTAGTTACTGACTGCAGCGAATGTGTCGAAGTCCCTGAAAAAGTATTGTCCATGAACAAATTAGGTGAACCAAGATGGAGCCTGGATGAAAAAAAACATCAGGCATGGGAAGAAGATTTCAGGTTCATAAAGAAATTATAGCTTCTATCAAGAACTTAAGAGTAGTAAATTACGGAATCGAAAGGGGTGCAAAACTAATGGAAGATATCAGTGAATTGATAACTAAGAAAGGAAGAACAGACTCAAAATCTTCTTCAGTCTGTTGAGAAAAGTAGGAAAAAACTCCTTGCTTTAAGAAGTCCATTTCGAATGGAATTAAAAGTCGTTAAAGCGATGGCATAAGATTATTTGACAGTTAGTGGAAGTTTTGAAAGTTATTTGGACAATTAACTAATTTCAGTATTTATTATTTTTTTAAATTCTACTTGTTAAACCAACAAATAAAATTGTAGATTTTAACTATTCACTGCATTCATTTTTATATCCTTATTTAACATTTTAGTAAATTTTTATGCTGTTATTGTGAACATAGAGTAACTGTCCTATGGTGTTTCCAAACAGCAACAATGCAGAATTGTTGCAAATTTCATCATTTTTTGCTTTTTTTCTCATTAAATTCTTCTTTTATAATAAGATAACGAATAATCTCTCTTTTTCTTGTTGAATGAAACAATTGTTCACTATTCAGTTGTTGTAAATAACTCTCAATGTGTCAACTGGCTTTTGTCCAATAACTTCGAAGTCTAATCTTCCTAATTTTTAGAAAATTTCAGTATGTTTCTTGAAGTCTCATGTGATGTGAAATTTAGATTCCGGATTTTAAGGCATTATGTTTTGACTCCGACCAACAAACTTAGCCCCTTATTTAGATGTATTGCTTTTTAGTGATGTCTTTGTTTTCTCCGAAATTTAATTATTGCTATTTAAAACATTCAGCAATGAAATTATAAATAATGTATTTTCAGACCAATCTCATTCTCCAAAATGTAGGGTAATGAAACCCTTCAAATGAATCGTGAACGATTTTAATCTCTAACTTCTGTTTCCTTCATTAAATCTTGTCAGAAAATAAGGATTATATAATTATGAAGCTTCAGTATTATAATAAAACTTTCATTCTAATTCTAGTTCATGTTTAAAATTTTTATGAAAAGGGTGTTTTTCTTTGAATTTATGATATTCTGCACTGGTACATAAACTTTTTTCATTTATTCCGTGTCTTTTCGGACAATTTGAATTCTTCATATCGTTGATATAAATTCAAACTATCGCATGTTCTATAGAATAAGATAATTAATTTGATAATTAGCAATTGTATCAATGATATGAAATAGATTTTTCCTTAAGTTTCATCATACGTAACATCAAATGCATAACTGGAGAGGTTACAGACATTTTTTTAATACTCTCCTAATAGATGGCGCTATCAATCACATTGAGAGACTCTCTGTGATAAAGATGAATTTAGGTAAAGCAGGTTAACCTGTAGATTGTGGAGATTTCTAATTTTTCACACACGGCTTCTCTTCGCGTGAAGAAAAATTACCTTGACCTCAGAACTTCAATATAAATAAAACAATTCATAATTTAATAAAATTAATTAAAAGTAAATCCGCTTTTTAAAATTTTTTCTTAGCAAATTTTATTGAAATCGTTAAAGCCGATATAATGTTCGCAATTTTACTTAGAAATTTGAGGCCCTAACAGGACGGAGGGGAAAGAAACTAGTCAGTACGAAGGAAGAACGACGGCCACTCAGCTCCGACTGGTATGGTGCGGAATCTTGTAGAGGGTGGTGCTAGTTCATATGTCGTTCTCCTCATCTGAACGCTGTTCAAAATTACAAAGTCCGTCCAAAATAGCCTTCGTGTTGCTTCAAAACGGGACGTTAATATAACTAAAGTAAACTAACCCTGCAGCTTTGATATCAATCGACAATAATACTTGCACTACATTTTAAAGAATACAATATCATATTTACATTCAGAACTTTTAACAGTTTAAAATTTTTTTAATGTTTCAAAAGAAAATCTTTGTTTGAACGATTTATAATTTTTCTGATTACTGAAAAAGGAAATTATATTTATTTTGATTTATTTATCCCTAGAGGACAAAATTTTTCTACGAAAAATTTTCAGAAATATTTCTTCCAGAAGTTCCGCTAATTTTTATATTTGAATTTTTAAATATCAATTCTTTTTGAAATTATAACTCAGCGTTCTTGATATCCATTGCAATCTATTATGATTTACGAACAACAGTATTCGAGATTTCTCAGTCTAAATCCCTTGCACTATAAGAGACAAATGTAATTCATCTGCCTAAAAGTGAAGTGTACCCTAGATAGATAACTCCTGCAGGATTAGCATCAACCGACAATGGATGGCTTTGAAATTGCCATTTCCAGGTATACTATGTTGTTTCAAAAAATGTTGTACGTTGTTGTATTACATTTATATTATGTTTCGAAAATAATGGAGAAGCAAGATGTTAACATTCAAGTGGTACTTACATCGTGTTAAAAGAGCGTAAAGGGTCAGAAGATTTACAACTGATCACTTAAATATCTTGTAGAATCTCTCCTATACCGTGCATGCATTGAATTAGCTCAATTTTAAACTTATAAACTAAAACAGTCACTTAGAGACGTTATAATTCGACATAACAGTTCACGTGGAATCCATTAACATTTCAGTTGTCCTTTAGGACCTCAACTGAATTAAAATGACAACGCATTCCCAAAATAGAAAGTGCCATTTATTTAGAGAATTGATAAAACAAGCGAGTTAAGGAGTTAACACTTGATATTTTTTTAGCAGGATATAATTTAGTGATCTGAATGCAGAATTATAGTTTATGCATTGTGCATATGATTTTGAATAATGTTCAGACATGTCAGATTCAAATATTTCGTATTAACTATTTATATTAAAACGAAACTGATTTTCAGACACTCCAATAAGATAAGATAAGGACTCACAATTTAAATACGAAATAATTCATGAAGTTTGGTTTGAAAAGTCTTCCCTTAGAATCATTCGGATTTGTATTTATTTTCCAGAGACAATTTACACATTAAAAGACGTAGGAAAAAACAAATATTTGGATGGAAATGGACATCTTAATAACAACTCTACCACTATTTTAATTCTGTTTTTTCTGTATAAATTTTCCCAACAAATATCACTTAATGTATTGGAATATTATCTCATCTCGTTTCTATAAAATCATAGCTTGGACTTTAATGTCCGGGCTGGTAAACGAAAGTTTAAGTTGTTATCATTTGAAAGGACCAGGAATTGTTTTATGGCACAAGAGCCAGAGGGGAAATACTGCTGAAGGGTACAGGAAAAAAAGTGGTTATATTTTCTTGTGATTTTGGGTTTTCATCGCTATTAGTTAGCACGATGAAAGTAGTTTTATGACATGCATTAGGAAAACGATCGACAGCTTCGGAATATGCAATCACATGCGATTCATCGTCGCGATACTGGGCGCTACCTTCGGATTTTTTGATTTTGCAAGTTGTTTTTGACATTTTTAACGTAGATTGCTCTTTTTCAGAAAACGGGACGTTTGGGCTTCTCGAAACTTTGATTGGGAGCAAAGGAAGATACAACTTATAAGCGGGATGTATAATCCAATTAAATATGCAGAGATTTAAATACTGCGTTTGATAAGCGATTCCAGCGCCAATTCACAAGAAGCAAAGAAACTCACAGCCAATTAGCTCATCATGTAAAGAAAACATAAAGGAGCCTAAATTCTCTGCCTGTTCGAGACAACATAATGTGTTAATTAAAAAATTGTTAAATATTTGTAAACGTGTAAATGACTGTTCTACACACAGTGTAAATATTTTTTTGTTTTTATATGAAATAAAATCCCCGTGTCTTGGCCATGAAATCGATCAGTAGCAGGTCTGGTTACGGGTACGGGGGTAAGAGACGGGGTTCTGTTAATTCAGAAAATCTTATTAAATGTTTGAAGATCGAGCATATTATTGAAGATTCATCAGGATTAAAAACAAAAAAAATGTAATACCTGTTATAAAACTTTTATTAACAACACTTTTTAATGATGTGAAAAACGATATTAAGTTTTATTATTCCAATGGACCGCATAAGGTAATTTTTTTTAGAAATTTTTACTAATATTTATGCATGCAGAAAACTGGCAATTGTTTTATTGGGCCATATTTATTAGAAATAACCTCCGCTTTTGAAGTTAAAAGCGGCATAATTAATTAAAACCAAACTTAATTCAACCAGACGATATTGAAGATTAATTGTAACAGGCGGGTGCTAGGGTACCTGAAATGAAAAATCAATTAGGTAAGAAAAGAATAACTATTTACTACTTTACCTGTTAATTGTGTGCTAATCCTTTTATCTTGCATTAAATTATCCCAAAATACAATGCATAGTATTTTAATTGCTACTTAAAAAAAATCTGTTAACAAAGTTTGATTTCTCTTTTTTACCCAGCAATCCTGTTTTTCAAGGTGAATCTTCATAGGATTTAGCTTTGCTAGTCCCTCGAAATCTTCATTGTTCAGAAAGAACTGTTTTAATTGTTCGCTGTATTTCAGTGCTTCCGAATAATCTTTGATTTTGCAGTCTTCCATTGGCGATTCCTCATCAGTTGTGTCTCAATGAATGAAATTGGAAACATGCAGGTTTTCTTCCTCAATGAATAAATCGTCTTCGATCTTGACATGCTCTTCAACGCTGACATTTGAATCCAAATTGGCTACTAGATCCGCAAATTCTTTTTCTCTTTTTTCAGTAGTACTGACAGCTGTCACTTCGCTTGTACTCAAAAATCCCGCCTTCTTAAAACATTTTAGAACGCACCTAGGTTCCACCTTTTTAAGGGCTGACGTATTCCAGGAAATTGCATCCAAAACCGATACCGATTTTGCCAACTCTTCGCTGGATTTTCAAGAGGAAATCTGTAAAAGCACATGTCTCAGAAGTAGCTTTATGTCTCCTATTTTAAAGCTGCGGACAATTCCCTGATCAAGTGGCTGTAGCATCGAAGTGGTGTTAGGAGGAAAGAAAACTAAATTAATATTTTTGAGCTTTAAATCATGAGGATGGGAAGAAGCATTGCCCCATGAACAGAATGATTTTTCTCTTCTGTTTTTTCATTTTTTTGTCTAACTCCACCAACCAATCGCTCATTATCTCAGTGGATATCCACGCTTTCTTATTTGACTTCCACGAAACACTAAGTTTTCGTACATCAATGTTCTTGGAACATCTAGGCTTCTTAGCTTTTCCATTAACAACTGGAATTTCGAAGTCTTCCAGCATGTTGCAAAACAGCAAAAGAGTGAGCCGCTCTTTTGAAATTTTCCCACCACTACATTTTTCACCCTCTAAACATAAGGTCTTTTCCGGAAGGATGCGGTAAAAGAGGTCAGTCTCATCGGCATTGAAAATGTCTCTGTCATCATATCATTTAAGCAAAAATTTAAGGTTTCCAAACCAATCTGTTACTTCATTTGGATTTACAGATTTTTCTTCGCCACAAATCTGTTTAAAAGATATGTTGTGACGTGCCCGGAATTTTTCCAGTCATCCATTTGAGGCCTTAAAAGTTTCTAATCCCCAACTTTCACCGACTTCTCTGGCTCTTTCTTGGAGCAAAACACCATTTACATGAATGTTCTTTGCACGAGCAGAACGGATCCATTTCATCAACACTTCGTCAATTTCTCTTGTTTCTATCTTATGAAACTTCAAATTTTTCAAATTTTCGTTCGAATTCAGGACCCAAATTTTTCGAATTCCTTCTTTATCCTTCAGAAGTTCACTAATCTGCGTTTTACCAACGTAGAAACGTTCGGCAAGTCTACGAACGCTCAGCTTTTCCTTTTCAATAACTTTCAAAACGTCAATTTTTTCTTTCAAATTCAATCTATTCCTTTTCGACGTCATTTTAATAAGTTTGCACTGTCGGACTAAACTGAATAGACAAGTAAAGTTTTAGCCTCGCCAGTGACCAACGACCAAGCCCCCCAAACAGATTTCGCGCCTCTAAATTCCAAGAAACACGGGGAGTTTTGTAAGAATAGGAAGAAAGAAAGGGTAAGGGGAGCAGAAGAATACCATTGTGCACATTTTAGGGTCGAATTCCATTGTGTCAAGCACGGAAGGGAGGAGTCGGGAAAAGTTCGTTGTAAAGATGCTTAAAAATATATTTTTGATTGCTTGTTAGAATAATTTTGAAAGGTTTGCCAAAATAATATAAAGTTTTTCAAAAATACTTGTCCGCTATTCGGAGTGTCCGCTATCCAGAGGGAATAACATGGATTGTCCTATATAAAAGGACTGGGTCGCGTAAAACTGTCCGTTAATTAGAAGTGTCCGCTATTCGGGAGTGTCCATTAAGGGAGGTACCACTGTATTTGATACAGTCTTGGGATTATGCTATTGTCATATCTCAGTTGTTTACCATAAGCGTATATCTTTGTCCAGTAAAGTATCGTATATATTTACCTGGCTTTGTGAAATGCGCCAGGCATTTCCCAAAAAACTTCCCGAGGAGAATTTCTCTCAGCACTATTAGAACAATATTGACATATTCCTTGTAGTTACTGTCTGCAGCGAATGTGTCACAGTCCCTGATAAAGAATTTTCCATGAATAAATTAGGTGAACCAAGGTGGAGCCTGGTTGAGTAAACAATTCTCAGGCCTGGGAAGAAGATTCCAGGTTCATAAAGAAATTATAACTTTCATCGAGAACTTAAAAGTAGTAAATTACACAGCCGAAAGGGGTGCAAAACTAACGGAAGATTTCAGTCAATCGATAACCGAAAACGAAGAACAGACTTAAAATCTACTTCAATCTGTTGAAGAAAGTAGGAAAGAAATTCCTTGCTTTAAGAGGTCAGTTTTGAATCAGATTCAAAGTAATTAAGGTGATGACATGAGATCATTTCGCAGTTATTGGAATTTTTACAACTCATTTGGACAATTAACTACCGTGAGTATTTAATTATTTTTAGTTTTACGTGTTAAACTGTCAAATAAAAATGTAGACTTTAACTGTTATTACTGCATTTATTTTTATATCCTTATTTAACGTTTTATTCTATTTTTAAGATGATATTGTAAAACATACAGTAACTGTCCTATGATGTTTCCAAAAAGCAACAACTCAGAATTATTGCAAATTCTCATCACTTTATGCATTTTTTTCCTCAAGAAATTCTTTTTTTCGTAATAAGATAATGAATAATCATTCTTTTTCTTGTTAAATGTAAGCAATTGGTCTCTATTCAGTTATTGTAAATAGCTCTCTATGTGTCAACTGGCTTTTCTCCAATAACTTCGAAGTCTAATCTTCCTAATTTTTAGAAAATTTCAGTATATTTCTTGAAGTCTCATGTGATATGAAATTCTAGATTCTGAATTTTAAGGCGTTATGTTTTAATTCTGGCCAACAAACTTAGTCAATTATTTAGATGTATTGCTTTTCAGTGAAGTCTTTTTTTCTCCGAAATTTAAATATTGCTATTGAAAACATTCAGCAATGCAACTATACATAATATAGTTCCAGAAAAATCACATTCCCAAAAAGTAGAATTATGAAACTCTTCAAATGAATCGTAAACGATTTTATCTCTAACTTCTGTTTCCTTCGTAAAATTTTGTTAGAGCTTAATGATTATACGTATAATTTAGAAGATCCAGTATTATAATAAAACGTTCATCCTAATTTTAGTTCATGTTTAAAATTTTTATGAAAAAAATATATTTCATTGAATTTATGGTAATCTGCTCTGGTACATAAACTTTTTTCATTTATTCCGTGTCTTTTCGGACAATTTGAATTCTTCATATCGTTGATATAAATGCAAACTACCACATTTCTATAGAATAAGATAATTAATTCGTTATTTGGCAATTGTATCAATGATATGCAATAGATTTTGCCGAAGTTTCATTTTACGTGGCATCAAATGCATAACTTGACAGGTTACAAATATATTTCTAATAATCTGCCAGTAGATGCCGCTACCAATCCCATTGAGAGATTCCCTGTGATAGAGATGAATTTAGGTAAAGAAGTTAACCTGTAGATTCTTGGGAATTCTAATTTTCTTCACACGGCTTCTCTTCGCGTGAAGAAAAATTACCGCGGCCTCAGACCTTGAATAGAAATAAAACAATGCATAGTTTAATAAAATTAAGTAAAAGAAAATTCGCTTTTTAAAATTTGTTTAGCAAATTTTACTGAAATCTTTAATCCGAGATAATGTTCGCAATTTTACTTAGAAATATTAAGGAATTGGAAAAAATTTAGCGTTGTGAGAATTTTTAAGATCCCAAGTGGGCTCGCAACACATAGTGTAACCCTTTAAGTGGTGTATTCAATATTTTTGGGATTGAGATGTGTAAAAAATTCATTCAACTTATTAGATTAAATTAATCTGGTTTGTTACTTGATTTGAGTAATTAATAATGTATTATCAATTCTGGAGTAATTGATTGAATATCTAAAAAGTAAAAAAAAATAAGGATGAATATCCAAAAGGACGAAAAATAATATAAGCAATTTAATTGGTTTGCGCAAGTACAGCATCATACAGGAAAAATTGCGAGCTACAAAATAAATAAAAATACTAATAAAGTGAATTTTATTTGTTGAAGAGTAAAAATACAAAAATAATAGCAGATAACGATAAAAAGTAAGAATCAGGTGGATGACTTCATCAGAGGCCATTCACCCATGCAGATTCAAAAATGGAATAGGTTTTCTGTAGAGGAAAAATACTTTAAGGTCTGATATTTAATATCCTATAAGGCCTGAACCCATTCCGGAATATATTAAAAAGAAAAATCTTCATCCACAAACATGAAATTTAAAAAATAGATGGAGATAGATGCGCACATCTATTTACTTTGCTTACATTGTAACGATGCTTGCTACGGCGTCATTTCTTTTGGTCAACAACTTTTATAAGAGGTAAGATTTTAAGCCCTTCTTTTCTTACTTTGTTTAAAAGACTGTTTTTAATTTCTTCTTTGTGGATAAACGTTTTTATTTCTAATATATTCCGGAATGTGTTCAGACCTTAGAGAATATTAAATATCAGACCTTAAAGTATTTTTCCTCTACAGGAAACCTATTCCATTTTTGAATCTGCATGGATAAATGACCTCTGAAGAAGTCTTCCAACGGATTCTTTTTCTAATTGCTTTATTCTATTATTTTTGTATTTTTAGCTCTACCACAAATAAAATTCACTTTATTAGTAATTTTATTTATTCTGGAGTAATTGAAACATTTAAGTTCGTGTGTCAAAACATTTCGCGAGAAATTACACCAACAATTTCTTCAGTGTTAGGCGTTTGCACATTAATATATGAAATAATAATAAAAAATAATTAAATGATAAAACTGCATTAAGTGGTCAAAGTGTTTATTTTTTTAATTTTTTTATTCCATTTACTTATTTATTTGCTTTTTCTGAAGTATTTAGAAATAGCCCTATTGGCACAAGAAATTATATGATATCTCCACGATATTGTTCGATATTCTGAATACCGCACTATATCGGGCCAAAAGTACGATGCGATATAACATTAGAGCAAAGTAAGAATAAATTTTTAAACAACAAAAGTAGGAAGTGATATAACACTAGAGCAAAGTAAGAATAAATTTTTAAAAACAGAAGTACGATGTGATATAACATTAGAGGAAAGTAAGAATAAATTTTACGTACCAAAAGATCGGATGCTGAAGTGGCAGTGTCTGAGGAGAGTTATGATGCAGACCGGCGTTGAAGGGGTATCGAGTTACAAGTTTGGTGCTTAACTTTGGCTGTTGCTAGGAAAATGTAACGTGTTGGGTACGATGAAGATTAAATAGAAAAGCGATAACGATAGAAGCGTTGAGAAATATTGAAAGAAATCAGTATAATATGAAAAGCCAGTGAAAAGTGTCTAAAAGATGCGTTTTCGAGGTAAAATATCAGACCCTATCGACTTGAGTGACCCTACTGCGAAGATTATACTTCGCATCGACATCGCTCTGATAAGCAATCCTTTAATTACATCTGGAATTTGAAATGAAAATTAATTTTATTTTATTGTGCTTATATACTGGACTGTAATAAAAATTATAAAAAATTAAATATGTTACTGATATTTTTATTTATTTCTATAAAAAAGTATTACTTTAAAACTTCCAGATTCAACATTAAATTTTATGTAATAGTTTATAGAAAACATAATTACTTATATTCACAAAAAAAGTCATGGCTGTAACTTGATTTATTAACAATTAAAGATAAGTTATATATTAAAAAAATATTTAATATTTTTTGGTCTAATTGCGAGAATTAGAAGAGATGAATGAACTTCATTTGCCTAAGAGTGAAGTGTACAATAGACAGCTGTTCCCTGCAGCTTTGATATCCATCGAAAAAACTGTTTGCATTACATGCTAAATAATACAATATCATATTTATATCCAGAAGCTTTATCAACTGAATATTAGAAAGTCAAATCTTAGTTTGAACACCTTATAAATTCTCTAAATATTTGAAAAAGAAAATTACATTTTATTTTGAGTTATTTATCCTTACAAGACAAAATTTATCTGCAAAATTTTTTTAGGATTATTAAAATTTTTAGGATCCTGAATATTCGCTATTTGTAGATTGGAATTTTTAGATATCATTTATTTTTCAATTTATCATAAAGTGTTCTTGCTATTCAATCCAATCTATTATGATTTATAAGCGATATGAGATTTTTCTGTCTAATTGCAATGGACTACAAGGGGCAAATGTAATTCATATACTTAAGAGTCGAGTATACCCTAGATAGTTGCCCCTGTAGGTCTGTAACCAACTGCCATTTCCAAGTATAATATGTTACTTCAAAATATACTATGCGTCGTTGCATTCTATTGCATGTGTCACATGTTTCGAAAATCATGGAGAAACCAGATGTGAAGATTCAAGTGGTTCTCACATTGTGTTAAAAGAGCTTAAGGGGTCAGATGATTTCAAACTGATCACTTAACTGTCTTGTAGAATCTTTCCTAACTCCCTCAACTGCAATTCGATACCGTGCATGCACGCAATTAAAGCAATTTTAAACTTATAAACTAAAAGTCATTCAGAGACGTTATAATTCCATACAATAGTTACGTGGAATCCATTAGCATTTCATTTGTCCTTTAGGTTCTCAAGTGAATTAAATTGACAACATATTCCCAAAATAGAAAGTGTCATTTAATAAGATAAGTTAGAAAACAATCCAATTAAGGGGTTAATCTTTATATTTTAGAAAGAATCAATTTAGTGATCTGAATGCGGAATTATAGTGTGCATATTGTGCACATGATTGCGAATAATATTGAGGCATTTCATATTCAACTATTTGAGATAAACATTTATATAATAATAAATAAATTAAAACGAAACTGACTGTCTGACTCTCTAATAAGAATATTATCCTTATATGATAATTTTTTTCTTAAACTTGAGCAGTTTCTATTCTTAAACTGTCAGCTGCCATGTTACAAAATGGTGCTTTTGTAATTCAAGAATTTACAATGAATGAACGTTCATCAATTAAAAATAGTGCAATTTTTCTAGAGTTCACGCATGTTTGAATGATTGAGAATTTGGATACAAAATAATTCATTTAGTATTGATTCAACAGATTTTCCTTAGAATCATTCGGATTTGTATTTATTTTCCAGAGATATTTTATACATTAAAGATGCGTAAAAAACAAGCATTTAGATGGGAATGGACGTTTTAATAAAAGCTCTACCACTATTTTAATTCAAGCATTTCCTATATAATTTTTTATAAGATCAATAGTTACGACCTACGTTTACTGTTTTAGATTTCTTTAATTTATAGCTTGGACTGTAATGCCCGAGCTGGTAAACTATAGCTAGAGTTGAAGTTTTTGTGATCTGAAGGTACGAGGGAAAAGCGAAGTTTTTCTTTTTCTTTTTTGGTTTCTCAATTTCATCTGTTAATTCAATGAAAGTAGTTTTTGACATCTTCTTGTAAATGGGTAGGTAATAGGAAGCTTTGGAATATGCAAGAACATACAACCAATCATTGTGCTACTTAGGCACTATCTTCGGATTTTTTGAGTTTCCAATCTGCTTTTCGCATTGTTCACGTGTATTGCTCTTTTTCAGTAAACTGGTCATTTCTGCGACCCGAAACTATGATGAAGGATAAATTAATAGGTCACTTATAAACGGAACGTATAGTTGCATTAAATATGCCGCAATTTAAATGCTGTTTTTATTAAGCGATTCCAGCGCCACTCCAATAGAAGTAATAGAACCCAAAGCCAATAAACTCATGATTTATAGAAGAAAACACAGTTAAATCTAAATTCTATGACTGTTCGAGACAATATAATGTGTTAATTCAGAAAACCCTATTGAATGTTTAAAATCGAGCATATTATTCAAGATTCATCAGGATTAGAAACAACAAAGTGTAGAACATGTTATAAAAAATTTAATAACTATACTTTAAATAAACGAAAATGTGAAATGTTATGCTTCATTATTCAAATATACCGCATAAATTGAAATTTTTCAATAAAAATTTTTATTATTAATTATGCCTTCAGAAAATTGCTAATTGTTTTATTTATCGGAATTAATTAGAAATAACCTCTGCCTTTATGATTATGCGCCTCGGAAGGTACCTCAAAGGGTGGAGAGGGAGACGGCAAAGATTAGGGGCGGGAGTATTCTCTTTTCCCTACTTGAGAGTAAGCTACAATACGGTACGATTTGCGGTTCGTAGTAGAAAGAATAAAACCGAATATTTATTTTAGACACTTTATTTTTAACCGGCGAGATGTGATTGACAATAACGGATTATGAAAGCTAAAAATTGTAAAGGATGAAATTTCTTTCGCATTGGATAGCTTTTGCTTGTAATTGTTTCATCTGGATTCCTGGCAGAGTTTCAACGTACAAACCGAAGATTTCGTTTTTAAGCGGCGAATCCATGAAATAATGGACGAGTAATTAAGTCTGATGCTTGTTTTATCTGTCATGTTGCAAACGGCCATTTGTTAGTGAAGAAATTTGGAGAGCAAAAGCTGGCTGAGGAATCCATGTTGTCATATGAACACGTTACGAATGATTGAAATTTGATGCAACTTCAGTAAGCAAACTTAACTTTTTATTTAGCTACAAGAAGAGCTCTTAAATGTAATGTTAAATTTCATAAACCGTGGAACAAGTAAATTCATTTCCACTTTTTTAAAAATGATTTTTGAAATTAGTAATCGTAGACATTTTTCCTATCAGAAGCACATTTGGTTTGAAAATACAAGGCAAAGAAATGCGAAAAACTACTTTTCTATTGTTACAAAACATGTTTTTGCAATAAAACATGCGATTTCGAGGTCTAAATCGTAATAAATCGAAACGAAAGGATTTTTTAATGTGAGACGGAAAATCTTTCAAAAAGAACTGGAGAAAAGACCGAAACACTTTAAATTCCTACAGAAACAGAGCCCACTTGTAAATATAACCTGATTGATTCACATTTTCTTTTGGCAATGGGAGAACCCTTTTTAGCATTTACGTCCAATTTCTGCGCCGATTCCTCCTATGGAAACAGAAAGGCTCAGATCAAAATTAAACCTTCTCGCGCAACAAAAGAAATAACAGTTAGAAATGACTATTAAAACACTAGAAAATCACCCGTCATGGTTTGACGGGTGCAAATTGCCTCTTCATTCGAGATATTTCCCTTCAAATTTGACGTGTTTAAATAGATATATATGCGAGAGAAATGTTTGACATTGATTGAAAACAAATAAAACAAACATATGTTTTATGACAGGAACTATTTTTTTATTTACATATTTCTTTATTCAAAAAACCTCTTGGTAAACAACATTCCGTGTAAGTATTTTTCGTTGTTTAATAATTTTCCTTGTACTTCAGATGTCTTTGTGTAAATTTTAACCTGTTTGGGAATCCTAGACCTTAAAAGTGCAACATAGAGCTATCCATGTGAAAAGACAGCATCATAGAGGTAAATTCCAACATGATCGAAAGTTTGCCTCTGCCATTTGTTGATAGTCATCGGGTAATTTGGAATTAACGGGAACTGGCGGCAGTTGAGAACGAATGGTAGATTCGCGTCGCTGGTGGCTAATTTAATTCTTGGCAAGAAAACAACATCGCCACGATTGCATTCAGATACAATTTGGCATCCAAACTATATCACGCGCAGGATATACCACTGACGTAATTTACTACTTTCTATTGAAAAACGGAAATTAATTTGAAATATAGGATTAATAAAATTTAAAATTTCTCGGGAACTATTGATCATAGCGAGATAAATTTTATATAAATCAATAGCAAATTCTATTTCACTATTTTAGCGCTATTAAATTTGAAATTAGAACGGCAATTACTCTTTTAAATTTAAAATGACTGAAATTTAGGTTCTCTAACAATGAAATAATGCTGTTTAACGTTTCGCAGTGCTATGGCCTGAGTTTTATTGTTGGTGACGTCAAAGAGTTACCGGAGGATCTGGGCTATTACATTAGTAATGACAGTAATAGAGTAACAAAAATTATCTCACCGGATATATTTCCTAATTTACTTAATATGTTAAATTAGGAGTTGTCATATATTTGCATAAACTCTGTCAACAAATTGAAATTATTTGCAATAAAGAAAATTATTGTTGCAAATTATGCATAAAACAATTTGACAAATGGGTTATAATTAGTGAAATCGGAAGACAGTTACGAAGGAGACCAACCGACATCCTTTTGTAAGTTCTATCCTTTCTCGAAAAGTGTACAATAAATTATGCTACCAATGTTTCTATTATGCATTTATCATATTATAGTGTATTCTATATTATTGTTGCGATGAATTAAATGTTTCTCTTATTTATGATATTCTTTAGCTCCAATTTATTTATGTCCTACTTTTGTAGGAGCTAATGTTTGAGCGAAAGTTGGCCACCTTACAATTACAATATTATCGTTATTACGAATTTTTTTTTAATTTCAAGGTGGAGTAAAAGTTTGTTTTTGCTATAATATATCCGAATGAAATGACTGAAAAAAGCCAACATTTTCCTCTTCTTTTAAGTAAGTAAAATTATGATTAAAGTTTCGAAAAAACATTTCACCCAGGCACACATTTCCGTCCTCAAATATGCATTTGTGCCAAAGTTCGTAGCTTTAGGTTTAGCGGTCTGTCCTATACAGCATCAACTCACACACACACACACACTTCTCCCTTGTTATTAGCAGAGATGTCAAAACAAGAGAATTAAAAGAAATGCATTGTTTTCACAGAGAGTAATTACTTCCTTTTGTCCAACAACGGAGCTTCGGTTGTCACCAGAGTATGCAGGGGATACAATGAAAAGTATCATTACTGATTTGTAAAATATTTTTTATCGACTTTACATTTGTTGTTCACAATAGTGTTTGATCATTTTTATTAAAACAAATGAACTTTTCATTTATTTTTTCCGTAATGTAAATAGTTCTTTTTATTTCAGAAATTATCAACTACTATTTATTTATAGAGATTAAAAAAATATTTTAGTTTTCTTCCTTTATTTTTTGCTTGAGTTCTGCACTTTTACATTTTACCAAATATGAACAAAAATTGTTAAAAAACGGAAAGAAAATTTTATTCGACTACACAATTGTTCATTTCACTTGTTCAGGTAAAAATTAATAAACAACCAAATTGAATTTACATTATTCAGAACTGTCATTGAAAATATTTTAAATTCTATTTCCAAATAAAAGTAATTGAAACTTCAATCGTTAATACACCCCGAAACGGCTTTATTCGTTAAAACTATACTTTTATTTTCAGAGTGTCTTCTTTAAAGTTAATAAACCTAATCACCCTTCTCTTACCATTCAACTGCCATAACAGTGTGTTTAAATTTCATCTTCAAAACTAAAATAATACAAAATTCAATTACTGAATCAGTTTAAAGCCACCGTTTGCATCATTTTGCAATCAGAAGCAGGAAAGAATGCCGTTTACTTTTCATTATGGTGTCTGTAATACATTTCGCTTATTTTCTATTCAATTCCTGTAATTTCTCATGACTTTACTACACTACGGTAATCTCGAAAGAAAATTTAGAAATCTGTAAACTTTCAAATCTAAGTACATTCCTGTATTTTTAATTCTAAATAAGTGGCTACATTTAAAATTTTCGAAGCAGGAAACGTAAAATTACGTTTTCCACAAATTACCCAAAATGAAAATTTTATTTCTAGAATTTTACTTACGTACTGGTATAGAAAAGTAGGGAATACAAATAGATGTCTGTAGAAAACGTTTACTTATTCTGTTATGGTATAAACAGAGTCAGCACAATTAAGGTTTGCCTTTTTATTTGAGCTTGCATCCAATTCGTATCCCGCACACAATGTGATAATTTTAAGGTTGTAGTTCGAAAGAGCATAGGTTTCTTTACATTTATTTTTCCATTTTAAATCGAATTTTAAATTCATTTAATATAATAAAGTTTTACGGGATATTTATTGTTTAAAAATAAAGTTAAATGACAACTCCTACAATAATGGATAGAAACAATACTTTCAATAATGTCCATGCCTATTGAGAATTTTTTTATAAAGACCAGAAATTGACATCAACTATATCGAACTGTAGATAATTTTATGGATTTCCCAAAAGGTTTCTTTAAAAGTATAATGTATTATAAATCAGATAAATAATAAATGATATTCGCAACTATTAGAATATATGTTAGAACAACGATTATGTGGGAATATATTTTCTTTAATTAGAGCAAAGCCTGTCTTATTTAAAGAATATAATCGATATTTCTCCGATTTACTATATAATATTAAAACAGTCACCATAAAATAATGAAGAGGATAGGTAACATTCTTATGTACACCTTTTTATTCGTCTGCATTAAAAGATAAAGAATTTTCATTATAAAAATATTCACAACATTTAAAATAATAATCCCGAGAAAAATTCGCAAAAGTATTGAGTCGAATAGAATGTAAAAATCTCTTATATTGACTTTTGCGGCATAAAATAATCTTCTTTAAAGTATTCATACACAGGGTACGAATTCTAAGAGTATAAATAACTTAAAGCCCGGAAAAAAGGGGCTTGTCGGAATAAAATCGCCGCAAATGATGCATATATTGCTTCATATATGGCTTAGTAAGTATTTTCTCCTAGCTTTATCCTTCTCTTAAAACAAATCAATCCTTCATTTAGGTTTATGATCTTTCCTATATCTATTTAAGTTGCTTTTGGCCGAGAACTTCTGGGTTTGTCACACGTATGGGTGAGGGAATGTCTCTGCAAATTAACCTTTCGTCTGAATAAATTGCCACACACTTCACCATTCATACGGTTTGTCATTATCATGAATAATGGCATGTCGCTGTAAATCACCTTTACGTGTGAATGCTTTTCCACAATCTTCATATGAATAGAGTTTTTCTCCTGTGTGGATAGGCATATGTCTCTTTAAATCTTGCTTTTCTTTAAATCCTTTACCGCAAACATCGCAGATGAATGGTTTTCCACCTGTGTAGTCGAGGGCCGCATGTCTGTAAAGTAGTCTTTTGAGTCAACGATTTTCCACAAATGTCACATTTGTACGGTTTTATTTCTTCGTGAATAAGCATATGAGTTTTTAGAGGGCTGTTTCATTTAAATCCTTTTCGTCAAACACTGCAGATAAACTGTTTCACACCGTTGTTCGCCGTAGATTGCCGTTTAACGTTACTATTGTATTGAAATCCTTCCAAACACACAGGACTGTTCCGCTCATCGAGTTGCAAGCAGGAAACACCGGGAAATGCAGGAATTTTATCCACAGGACAATACTCAACGGAGTCAGATTTTTCCGTGAAGAAATCCCTGTCAAATCAGATACTTCTGCACCTCTCCTAAAATTCATATAATTTAATCCTATTTTACATTTTGTGGACTCTTTAGTGCATTTAGGACGCATTATTTCAGTATCTCTACTAATCAGCCTTACGTGATCATTTTCTGAATCAGTATGTATAGGAGACGCATGTATGTTATGAACTTTATAAATATTACTGAGCATCAAATGCCGACTGACTTGTTTCTGCTTCCCTAACCGTGAAATTAGTAGTCAATTTGTCTAAGTCACCTTTCATCAGAATTCTTAGTGTAATTTGTCCATA
>BGPR01006748.1:0-24659 GCA_013235015.1 Araneus ventricosus | reverse complement strand
TAAAAATCCGTTGAATTAAGGACACGATTAAAATCACTTAGAATCCTAAATTTAAAATAGTAAAGTTTACGAACGTTTATGATAAGCAATTCATTAAAACAAGAAATCATTTGTTAACTCATGTTTCATTTTTTATGTAGCGGATTCGAATCGAATGATTCGGACATTGACTCTGACCACCATGCTGCTGATGTTCGTCGTGCCTGACTTGTCATAATTTAAACCAGCTTGTGGCAACTTAAAGATTTTACCGCCAGAGGTGTATATGAGGACGTTCCACCGAGAACTGTTTCTCTTTTGTCTTTTTCTTTCCAGGTTGTCTACATCCGTTTACTTCGGTAATTGATGTTTTCTTCACCCGTGTTTTGGAGTCCATGGGCCTACCCTAACATCCTGAAACTTCATGACATACCGTTTTGAATATTGTTGTTTGTATTAAACAAATTGTTTTATTCATCCAGCAACGACTTCTGATGTGTGCGACACATACCACCCCACATGCGCCACATTTATACCTAGTACCTCAACATGCAGCTCAAACTATCGAATTTTTATTTCAATTTACGGTAATATTACCGAGTAGATCGCAAATCATGGACTACTTAGCAATTCCATAATTTAGGCTTGATTGATCTGTCTTATCTACGTCTGGCTTGACTGCATCAACCGTTGCATCCTGTGAGTAACAATTTTTACAACAAGCAATTTACAGGGAGAATGTTAGCCTAAAAATTGCCTAATGTATTAGTTTCAACTTTGTTATGTTGAAAATATTTGATGTTATTACGGAGGTGGAAAAATTTTTCTTATAAAACCGATTACAGACACTTGTAAAAGAATTTAGAATTTTTTCAGGAGCCAGATTTGAAGTTATCCGCCTTTTGAAAATTCAGTTCATATTAAATTCTTTTTCCTAAAATACATATTGTCTTTCTTACGCACTAAATTTAATTCCTAAAACAAATTACACTGGAGTGAAATGATTATACATAACCCTTAATTGAGGGGGAAAATACACACGGCTTCCAGTTCGCATAATTGAAAAAAATATGCGAATTAAATCCGAAATAGCCAAAAACATTGAAGACTGGAACTCACAGCAATACATTCCCGAAACTGTACAATAGCAGATAATTAAAAAAGAAGCGAGTTTTCCTCCCCTCGACATTCTCGCATACTTAACTCTTTAATCCCGAGGCGACTTTTTACTTCTAGCCCCTTTAAAACCGAGACTATTTGTAATGATACGACATGAATTGGACTCTCCCAACCTAGGTGGTAACCTGCTATAACCGTCCATTAACGTCCACGGAAATGTGCTGTGGTTGGAGAGAATAATTGGACACCCTACCGCGCTTATCTCTTACACGACCTCAAACCCTCCCCTCCCCTGCAAAAAGAGCCAACCACCTCAGACCGGCCTTCGTCGCTGTTAAGAGGAAATTTTTAGACCTCCCGTACCGCCTTGCTCGGTGTGAGAGGGTTAAACTATATAGCGACTACTTTTCAGTTCTCCGTATGGGAACCATCATGGCATCCTGTTCAGTACACACTGCGACGAAAAGTTCTCATTATAAGGTTATGCGCCTCGGAAGATACCGCAAGGGGTTGAAAGGAAGACGGCAAAGATCAGGGGCGAGAGTATTTCCTTTCCCTACTTGAGAATTATAATTACAAGGGATGAAATTCTCTTTCGCATTGGATAGTTATTCCTTGTAATTGTTTGGTATGAATTTTTGGCAGAGTTTCAACTTCCAAACCAAAGATTTCGTGTTGAAGAGGCGAATCCATGAAATAATGGACGTGTAATCAAGTCTGATGCTTGTTTCATCTGTCATGGGTCAAACGATTTTTTATTGGTGAAGAAATTTGGAGAGCACATGCTGGCTGAGGAATCCATCTCGTTAACTGGGGAACACGTTATGAATGATTGAAATGTAATGTAACTTCTGTAAACAAACTTGACTTTTTGATTTAGCTACGAGAAGAGCTCTTAAATGTAAAGTTGAATTTAGTAAACCAAGGAACACGTAAATTCATTTCCACTTTTTTAAAAATGATTTTTCAAAATTAAAATCGTGGACTTTTTCCCTATCGGAAGAACATTTTGTTGGAAAATATAAGGCAAAGAGAAACGAAAATCTAATTTTTCATTATAACAAAACATGTTTTAGCAATAAAACATTTCGCTGTCGGTATTTTAGTAAAGCGAAACCAAAGGATTTTTAATCGTGAGACGGAAAATATCTCCGAAATAACAGAAAAAAGACAAACACTTTAGATTCGTATAGAAACAGAGCCCATTTGTAAATACCGCCAGATTGATTCATGTTTTCGTTCTCAATGGGAGAAGCTTTTTTATCTTTCACTTCCAATTTTTTCCGCCGATTCATTCGTTGGAATTTGAAAGACTCGGATAAAAATTAAAACTCCTCCCGCAAGAAAAGAAATCACAACAATCAAAAGTGACTATTAAAACATGACGTTAAAAGATTAGCAACCATATTCTCACCGGATATATTTCATAATTTACTTAATATGTTCTATGAAACACAGTCATATATTTGCTTAACCCTATGAGCCCTATCCCACCTCAAACCGCCTCATTCGACAGAGGCCGGACTCAGGCGCTTTCGGGCACCTGAGTGAATTTTACGGGAGAAAAGTGGTTCATTTCTTTGTTGGCAATTGATCGCCCAAACTTGGATGTCGTCCTCCAGGAATTTCTGCAAAGAAAGGAAGGGTTTCATTCCGTTTTCGTGAACGAAAATTTACTTCAGCTTTTGAGGTACTGGAATTCTCACTCTAGCCGGGTTCAAAGAGTTAAACTCTGAAAAAGATTTGAATTTATTTGCAATAATAAAAATTATTGTTCCAAATTATGCATCAAAATAAATTTACAAATGGGTTATAAATAGAGAAATGGGAAGACAATTACCGAGGTGACCAACCGTCCTCCTGTTGTAAGTTCTGTATTTTTTCGAAAAGTGAACAATGAATTATGCAGCAAATGTTTTTATTATGCATTTATCATATTATTGTGTATTCTTTATTATTCTTCCCATGAATTAAATGTTTCTTTTATTTTTGATATTCTTTAGCTTCAATTTATTTGTGTCCTCCTGTCGTTGGATCTAAGGTTTCAGCTAAAGTTTGTTACCAAACAATTACAATGTTATCATTGTATCGAATTTTTTTTTTAATTTTAAAGTGGAGTAAAAATGTGTTTTTGCTATAATATATTCGAATGTCATGGCCGAAAAAATCAAACATTTTCCTGAACTTTTAAGTAAGTAAAATTATGATTAATGTTTCGAAAATAATTTCACCGAGGTACACATTCCCATCCTCAAGTATGTATTTGAGCCAAATTTCGTTGCTTTAGGTGTGGAGGATTGCCCTATACAGCATCAACTCGCACACACACTTCTCCTTTGTTATTAGTAGAGATGTCAAAACAAGATAATTAAAAGAAATGCTTTGTTTTCGCGGAGAGAGTAGCTACTTTCTTGTGACCAACAACAGAGCTCCGGTTGTCACCAATGTTTACAGAGGATGCAATGAAAAGCATCATTACTGATCTGTAAAATATTTTTTGTCGACTTTATACTTGTTACTCACAATAATGTTTGACCTTTATTAATAAATCAAATGAACATTTCACTTATTTTTCCATAATGTAAATAGTTTATTATCTCAGAAATTATCAACTACTATTTATTGAAAGAGATTGAGACAATATTTTAATTTTTTTCATTCTTTCTTTTCTGGAGTTCAACACTTTTACTTTTTTTCAAAATATGAATAAAATTTATTACAGAACAGGAATAAATCTTTATTCGATAAAGAAAATGTTCATTTCACTTGTTCAAATAAAAGTTAATAAACAAGCAAATCGAATTTACATTTATCGGAACTATCACTGAAGATATTTTAAATTCTATTGCCAAATAAAAGTAATTGAAACATCAATCGTCAATTCTTTCCCAAACGGCTTTATACATTTAAAAAATATTTTTATTTTGAACGTGTCTCCTTTAAAGTTGAAAAAGCTAATCGAATTTCTCTTACATCAACTGCCAAAACAATACGTTTAAATTTAATCTTCAAAACAAAAATAATCCAAAATACAATTACTGTTTCAATTTAAAGCCCCCGTTTGCTTCATTTTGCAATCAAAAGCAGGAAGTGTGAGTTTTATGGAAATAAATTGGATTAAATTCAGGAATTTAAACAGAAAACTAATCTACAAAACAAAAAGAATTCAATTATGCATTAATGAAAAATGTCATTTTCTTTTCATTATTGCCTCTATTATATATTTCTCTTATTCTCTATTCTATTGCTGTCATTTCTTATCACTGTACTGAACTAAGGTAATCTCGAAATAAAATTTACCAATCTGGAAAGTTTGAAATCTATGTACATTCCATTGTTTCTCTTTTTAAATAGATGGTTTAATTTAAGACATTTTAAAGCGGTAAATGTAAAAATAAACTTTCCCCGAATTGCCTAACATCGAACTTTTAATTCAATAATTTGTCTTGCGTAGAAGTTGGCCATGTAAATACATGTCTATAGAATAACTTCACTTATTCCTTTATAGTATAAACAGAGAAAGCAAAGTTAGGATTTGTCTTTTTATTTGAGCTTGCATCCAATACGTATCCCGCACACAATGTGTTAATTTTAAGGTAGTGATTCCAAAGAGCTTTAGTTACTTTACATTTATTTTCCCACTATTGTTTGAAAGTAAAAGTTAAATGCCAACACCCACACTAATGGAACGAAACATTACTTCTATACAAGTTCATGTCCATTGAGGGTTTGTTCATAAAGAGCAGAAATTGACATCAAATATATCTGAGTGCATCTACAGAGAGATGGAGTATTATAAAATAAGGATTACAGCTATCGGTTGCTGAAAAGGTTACAATTGGGGAGTGATGTGATTTCATTTCCAAAAAAGATTCGTTAAAAGTATAATGTTAATAAAACGGATAAATAACAAATCATATTCTCAACTATTCCAATATATATAGGAACAACGGTTATGTGGGAATACGTTTTCTTTAATTATAGCAATGCCTGTCTTATTTAAGAGAATAAAATCTATATTTCTCCGATACAGTACGCTTAAAACAATGCATATAAAATAAAGATGAGTGTAAGCAACATTCTTACGCACACGTTTTTATTCCTCTGCATTTAAAAGATAAAGGAATTTCTTTAAAAAATATTCACAACATTCAGAATAATAATCCTGAGAAAAATTCGCAAAAGAATCGACTCCAATAGAATGTAAAAATCTCTAACATTGAACCAATATTTATACACGTCATAAAATAATCTTTTTTTAAAATGTTAATAAATAGGGTAAGAATGCTAGGAGTATAAATAAATTAAAGCCCGGAAAAGAAAGAGGCTTGTCGAAATAAAATCGCCGCAAATGGGGCATATGTTGCTTCATATATGACTTAGTAAATATTTTCTTCTAGCTTTATCCTTCATTTAGGTTTATGAGTTTTCCTATGATAGTTTAAGCTGCTTTTGGACGAGAACTCCTTTTCGCAGAGTTTACATTCAAATGGTTTGTCATCCTTATGGATAAGGGCATGTTTATTCAAACAATACTTTGGTGTGAATGCTTTTCCACAAAATTCACATGAATAGAGTTTTTATCCTGTGTGGATAGGCATACGCATAAATAATCCTTTAATGTGAATCTTTTACCGCAAACTTCGCAGGTGAATGGTGTTTCACCCGTGTAGAGGACGCCTTGTGTCTGTAAAGTAGTCTTTTGTGTGAACGATTTTTCACAAGTGTCAAATTTGTATGTTTTTATTTCTTCGTGGATAAGCAAATGTGTTTTTAAATGGCTGTTTCGTTTAGATTTTTTGCAAACATTAGAAATGAACTGTTTCGCAGCGGTGTCCACCATAGAATGCCAGTTTACATTACTATTGGATTGAAATCTCGGTGATATGTTTTAATTAATGAATTTGTCTTAAAACTTTTTAAATAGATTTAAACTAATTTATATTGATACATTTCATTTAAATCAAAGAATTTTCACCAAATAAAAATTGAGAATTAAAGTCATAAATAGAGTGCTGCAATCTGATGTAACGCATGGGCCATAATTATTTACAATGCAATTATCAGTTTCTATTAAACCGGAAAAAAACAATGATCAGCAAACCTTTAAATTAAGAGGCGTTCAAAACCACTTGGAAAACTGGATGTCCAACAGTAAAAGACTAGAACGACAGTAGCAAGAGCATCTTTAAAATAAGAAATCATGAATTAAATCATACTTCATTTTTTTGCACCTAATGCCTCAGACTGCAGCTCCAAATATCTAATTTTTTAAAAAAAATTATGGCAATATTATTAAGTAAATACTTGAATCTCTAGTCCCGGACATCTCAGCATCTCAATAATTTCAAACTGATTCATTTGTCTTTTCCTCGTCTGAATTGCTTGCATCAGCAGTTGAATTCTGTGCGCAACAATTTTTACAACAAGCAATTTAGAGGCTGAACGGCAGCCTGAAAATTACCTGTTGTATTAGTTCCTACATTTTCACTTTAAAAATAGTGAATTTTACTACAGAGGTTAAAAAAGGTCTTATAAAACTGATTACACACTCTTATAAAAGAATTTATAAATTTTTTAAATGCATAATTGGAAGTTTTCTACAGTTGGAAATTCAGTTTATATTATTTTCAAATTTCTATAAATATATATTGTCTTTCATACGGAATACATATAATTCCAAACACAGATTAATTGGCAGTCAGATGAGTGTACAACACCCTGACCAGAAAAAAAAACAGCGGGAGTGGTCTCCTCTAAACTTTGTCGTATACTTCCCCCAGAAAGGTGCTGTTTCCCCTCTCCCGGCGTAGATAAAAAAATTCGAATCTTCTTTAACCCAGAATGCAATGACTATCAGAAGGTTCCTCATTGTAGATTATAGTGATTGTAAAATATTTAGGTGAGGAATCATATTCAAAGAGATGCGTATGCATTAAAACTTAGCAATTATCTATCACACTCTAGCAAGCTTCGCTAATGCGAGGGCGTGCGCGACTATCGAGGAATAGCTTGCGCATGCGCAGAGATTGTAAAGTAAGAAATTGAATATGCAATTTGAACAACTTTTTTTAACCGATTGAAACGAAATTTGGGCACAGATCTATAATTAGTGTTAGTAACCGACGTACCAATTTTTATTTATCTAAGCCAAAGAGTTTAGGAGATTTAATTTTTACAAGTATGCAATTATACAGTCCGACAGACCATCAACCCTTCGACGGATTTGGTTCAAACTTTGATACGGGCTACATTCATGATGATAAAACTCTGTACCATGTTTTATCCATGTAGGTAGTCACGGTTTTCAGTTATAGTGTTCACATGATCGCGGAAAGACAGACAGACTTCCCGTAGACGGATTTCGTCCAAAATTTAATAGAAACCTACAAATTATGTGAAAAAGATCATATTCGAAATTTCATCCCCGTAGCTCTAATAGTTTTCAAGTTATCGTGTTCACAGACAGACATTATTCCAAAACTCTATCTTTCGGACTCGTGGAGGTCTAAAACGTGGAGATTCGTCAAAATCTCGAGTTCGAATTTTTTGACGATTACAATACTTTCTCTCTGCATACTTCGCAGAGCTAATGTACCGCAGGGTGTGTTGAGGGAGGTGGCCGATTCTGCAAGTGGCATTGTTCTCCTTCCTCTACTCTCGCAAAATATTTCGCAAGAACATGTCGCAATTTATGATTCGGATTAAAACAAAGGAAACGTTATATTCATTTTAGGCGGTAGCCTAGTGGTATTGTCCTGGCTTCGTGGCGGGAGGCTCCCAGGTTCCAACCGATTCCACCGAAGATTCCGTGTATGCTGGCCTATTGCACGCTAAATCATACGTTGGGATCCAAGCGCCTTCCCGCTAGTGTGGTCCGGATGTTTGGAGAGGAATGTACCAGATCAGGTGTCGTTCTCGTCATCTGACCGCGGTTCAAAATTACGAGGTAAGTCCCAAAATAGCCGTCGTGTTGTTTCAAAATGGCACGTTAACAAAACTAAACTTAGTATACTTCTTACACGAGGGCGTAAGAAAAGAGAAAGTTCTGTAGAATATGATTGAAGATGGGGTATTTATGTGCATGAAAACTCTTTAACCCTCCAAAGAGCGCGCGTTTTCAAGAGATACTTGTGCATCGTATTACATATTTATATCGTTCTTTTATGAATTTAAGTGCAATTATTATTTATAAAATATTTGTTTTCTATTAAGCCAATAAGTACTGATAATTGAAATAAAAGCTGGATTTATTTTTGTGAAACAACACGATATATTTATGTAATACGATGCACGATATGCCGTAAAATTTGTGTAGGCTCGCCCGCTGTAAGTTTAAAGTCGGATACTCTAGATTTATAGAAAAGGAGAAGAAGCAGGGTTATGGAGAATTTTTTTTCTCAGACGAAAAAAGAATGAAATAAATATTTCGTGACACAAAGAGAGTACTTTCTGTGTCCAAAAATGAAAACTCTGCTATCATTAGAATCCGCACCAGATATAATAAAAAGCATTCGAAGTGGATACTATTCAGCTACGAATCCCGAGACTACCACATTTGGATGATTTTTCACCGGAATGGGGTGTCAGGTAATGAGTCATGTGAGCATATTTCCGGAGTTCTTTGTTAGATCACGTTTCCTAAAATGCAAACTTCACCCTTGCTTTCTTCACTTTCCCCTTATTTTGATCAAAATAACTCCGCCCGGTGCATGCGCAGAAGCACGGAGGGTTTCCGAATCAGTTGCTGAACAATAGCTACTGATTAGTAAAATATTTTTCTAGCCATATATTCGTCGCACAATAAAATTTCGCTATCTAATATAATACTATCTATCATCGAAACGAATTGGAGAGATTTGTTTTCCTGGCCGAATTAACCCCGTAAGTTTCACGCCCGTGATATTCAGGTGCATCGAATTATCGCAATTTTATAATTTGACACAAAAATTAAGTAGGATCCATAAGCATCTTAAGTATCCTATGCCTTCTTTGATGAATGAAAACGGTAGCCCCTTTCTGAAACAGGAGGGGGTCATCTTATTAGATAGCAATGAAAAATGAAATCCTTAAAGGATTAAAGAAGAAAACCTTTAAGTTACTAATAATTTTTTCTTTGCGTATATAGTTTCCTAATGCTAAATTATCACCATCTATTCATGAGTTAGTTTAATTTTATGTATAGTAAAATCCCGTTTTGAAGCAATACGAGAAATATTTTGGGAGGGACATCGAAATTTTGAACCGCGATCAGATAACGAGGACCACACCTGAGCTGGCACTTCCCCCTCCAAACTTCCGCAGCAAACCAGATGGTGGGTGTTTGACCATTATTTATGAAATTACGTGCAAAAGTCCCCATACGCAGCATCTTCCAAGCAACCGTCTTGCCTGAAATCGAGGGATTACCACTTTGCCATCAACGCAGCCGATCTATTCATTTAAAAGTGATCCAAACAATATATTAGTTTTTTTTTCACTTGTTGCGTTTCTTGATCTTTACTTTTTTCAAATATCTAGAAAATCATTAGTGAAAAGGAAGAAATTATTATTCTATTAAATAATGTTTTCAGAAAGAAGATTTCAGTTAGAAGTTAATAAACAAGAAAATATCTTCTTCCTCTTACGGATATATCATTAGAGATATTTCAAACTCTATTGCAAAATAAAAGTGTTCAAATCAGGGACCTATAATTCATTTTCAAGGTGGTTATTTTTGCTTGAATGATACATATATTAAGCTAGTTTTCTCTTTAAAAATAAACAAACTAAGCGGTTTTTTCTTATACGCAAATGTTGTGACACTAATTTAAAGATTTTTCTGCAAAATAAAGATGATGAAAATAATAATGAGTTATTTAATTTCAATCAACATTTACACCTAGTTGCACTCAAAATCAAGAAGTCGCAAAAGCTTCCCGGACATGAATACTTCAAAATTCATGAATTTAAAACTGCTGACAAATGTACAAAAAATAAAATCAGTAATTATATTTCAATTTCGATGCCCACAATATGATCAATTTTTTTTAATATTCCAGTAGTTTCTCAAAACTATTCTAAACAGCAGAAATCTCGAAGCAATACTCGAAAATATGGAAACTTTCAAATTCAAGTTCATTCCTGTGTTTCTCTTTAAAAATAGACGACTCCGCATAAGATTAAGGTAGCAAATCAAAAAATGATTCGTTCCTTACTTTTTTTTTTAATTATATCAAAATATCATATTGAACGTCCATTTATGGGATAATTTGCAGGTCGACATTAGAAGTTAAATTCCTACTACCAAAGTGAATGTTTATAAGATTGGTTACAAACATTATCAATTATTCTATCACATATTTATAAGGAGACACAATTTTCATTAACTGCACATGAGGGAAGCTAAAGATATTTGGAGTATGGTTAATTATGATTTAAGTCAATCCTTGCTAAAAATATTACAATTCATAAGTGATTCAAATGTATTACCTTACAAAAAAGATTAATTTAAATTAAAAAATATATTATTTATCAATCATATATTCTGCAAGGTATTGCTAGCCACAAAAATATACAAACAATGAATGCAAGAAAATGCATTTTCTTCAATTAGAGGATAACCTGCAATTTCAAAAAAATAATAATAATAAAATAGATATTTCACTTATTAAATAGAATACTCTTAAAATATATAAAAGAAAGACATTAGGGGACATCTTATGGTTCAATTTTATTAATCTTCAACTAAAAGACAACATTTGTTGACTTATTTTAAATACTAGCTGTTACCCGCGACTTCGTGCGCGAAGAATTTGAATTAGTCTTTTTTTTAATTCACGAATGTAAATGTTTTGTTGCATTTTGAAAGGAGAAAGGAAAAGTTCTGACGGTTGATAATACTTAATTGGACGGCTGACAGGAGTGTACTGTACATGCATGCTGATATAGTTATGTAAATTGTTTATCTATGATGATATACTTTTGTATACCAACTTATTTGCACGGATGTAGAGGTTGTGTGGGCTGTACACACGTGAACAGGCCACATATAGTTGCCCATGGGAAAAATATGGTTTTTCCAAATGTACGCCTGCCACATTCAGTGTCTGGCCCTGAGCCTCGCAAATGATATTTTTACAGGGATTTGTTACCTTTTGAACTGAGATAATAAATCCTTCGGTGTTATCGGAAGGCGTGGAATTAAAACACTCTCTCTTCTCCCTATATCAGTCATAACAGTAGATTTCACGATGTTTGTACCTAGGTGTGTAATTTGTAACCGTGTGCCATTGCGCAGTCTCGGTATATCGAGGTTACGTATTAGTAGTACTGGCACACCGACTATCATTTTAAGTTGGGCGGAAGGTGCACCTGACAATTCTAAGATCTTGAAGAGCTCTACAGAATATGATGCTCCTTGTTAATGCCCATTACCGTATCTACAGAAGGATATTCTGTAATATCACACTGTGAAAATTAAAGAAAACATCGAGAGAATAATTCACTAACGTCATTGGATCACTGTGTAACCTTATTAAAAGCTGTAAATGCTACCACAACAGGAAACCGGAAGTGTAAAGTCTCCTTTGTTGTTTATGGTCAAAGAAAGCAATATTTTCTTTTATTAATTTTAACACTGGAAAAATCCCGCGCGCGAAACAGTAATTTGCCTTGAATTTATTTCTATAAGAATAAAAAGTATTGTCAGAAATTACGTTAAAAAATATTTTTAAACCTTTATAGCAATCGGACAAAATATTTCATCGCAATGGCATTAATAGCATTAAAAAGATCATTTTCTGGTCTTTAAAATGGCATAAAAATAATTGTTGTCTAATAAAGATTTCAGAAGTTATTGGCAAGAAACGTCTAAGCATTAGGCTTAAAAGCGGCTAATGTTCGTTATTAAATTAAATATCTTAAGAACGATATCTCTAAGAAAAATTTTCAGAAATAAAGGCAAATTAGTTCAAAGTCTAACCATTTCCTAGCAACTGAGTAGCTATAAATTTGCGTTATTTCAAAATCGTCTGCACGTAAAATTTAAAAAATTAATAAAAATCGAATGAAAAATGTCACAGAAATAAAATTGGTATCATTGAAAAGGTACAGTTTTTATCTTTAAGATGGTATAAAAATAATTTGTATCGGACAATTTGTTCGGAAGTTACAGCGGAAAAAAGGATTACGTGATAATTGATTTTAAAAATAATTTATTCCACATGTTTTCGCATTCCTAAAGGATCACGTGACAGCTGATTGAAAAATAAAAATTTTCATCGCGAATCGCGGAGTCAATGGGCTTTCTTTGTTAACTAATTTTAATCTGTAGTCAAAAATAATTAATTTAACGTGATTTCACCTAGCCTATGTCCGTTCTTGGGTTTGAAGCTACAACTCTGCCAATTTTCATCCAAATCGGTTTTGTGGTTTGGTCGTGAAAGCTTAACAAACAGACAGACAGACAGACAGACAGAAAGACAGACAGACAGACAGACACACTTTCGCATTTATTATATTATTAAGGATATATAACAATTCTAATAACAATTCTTAGAAAACATCAAAGAATTGAGTCGAATGTAATATAGTTAAGTGTTAAAAACATTGAACTTATATTCTTCAAGTGTCCCAACAGATTGTTTTTTAAAATGTTGATAAAAAATGATTTGCTAAAGATTTAATTAAAAAAAAAACATTCGGAAGAGATGGGGCTCGTTGAAATGAAAGCGCCAAGACAGGGCATCTATGGATTCAATTTCGGCCTAGTAAAGCTTCCTCCTTCATTTAGGTTCATGAGTTTTAGCATGCTTCTTTAAGATGCTTTTTGTCGAGAAATTACATCCGCAGAATACACATTGAAACGGTTTTTCAACTGTGTGGATGCGCACATGCTTCTTCAAGTTAATCTTCTGAGTGAATGATTTTCCACACATCAGACATGAATACGGTTTTTGCCCTGTATGGGAACGCATATGCGTCTTTAAATTACAGTTTTGTGTGAATCCTTTCCCGCAAATATCGCAGGTGAACGGTTTTTCACCCGTGTGTCTCAGTACGTGTCTTTTTAAAGCACCATTTGAAGGAAATGGTTTTCCACAAAACTTGCATTCATACGGTTTTTTATCTTCGTGCACACGCATATGACTCTTTAAGGTTTTTTCATACGAATATCTCTTTTGGCAAACTTTGCAAGTGAACAGTTTCTGACCAGAGGTCACCACAGAGTACTGTTTGAGATTCCGCTCGGATTGAAATTCTGCCCAACGCAAAGACGAATTACAAACATTTTGCTGCAAGCGAGAAGTACTGGCAAATACACGACCATCCGTTATCAATTCAGATGCTCCTGGGTTCGAAATTATCATTGCTGATTCTTTTTGGCATCTCTGATCAATTCTGTCAGGAAAAGCGAATTCATTTTCAGAGGTTTCCGTGAAGCATTCCGGCTGACTTTTTCCTACCTCTAATTCGTTCCTTCTACCGTCATTATTTATTGAACCAGAATTCTTCACAGCACTAACTGTAGGAATATCGTTTAGTTGATTTGGTACAGCTTCCCCAATGGCGAAATGGTTAGTCGTATTGCCTAAGTTAACTGTCATCAGATTTTTTATTGTATTTTGTCCATATTTTTCGATCTGGTGGTTCATCTCGCCCCATTGAAACTCGTCCGATGTCATTTCGGTTTTCGCAGTGTCGTAATTCGGCGTTAAAGACAAATTGCCTTCATTGATTCCGAATTGACTTCCAATATTAACCAGTGGGGAGACGTTCATTGATATTTGGCTGCTGGGGAAACTCTGTCTCATCGTCGTGATGTAATCAGTTATACCTGGTTCATTGTTATTCAGTAGTGATATACTACTTAGACTTCTGATTGCTTGCTCTACTCTGTTACCTTGCTCAGAGTTGATTATATTTAACTGATTACTTGCTCCTCCTGTCGTAGAATTATGACTTGATACAGTTCCTTCATCATTCCTATTTATCGCTTCGTTCGTTAGACTGGAATTATGGTAAAAATACTGATTTAAATTTACGTTTTCAATACTGACAGATGTTGATTCATTAATTTGTTCACTGGGTCCAGAAATAGATACTTGTTTCCCACTGAACAGTAATTGCACAACCTCTCGAAATGTCATATTTAAATTCGCAACTACCGGTACCCACCTGTTATTCACACAACAATATCCGGGAGGATAGTAAGTGTTACAACAAACCATACACACTAACTCTTCCATTCTTTTCCGCGTCTGTCTGAAACGGAATTCCGGCTTTAAATGTGTCGAAAACTATTTATAATGTGTAACATAACATTATTAACTGCTTTCTTCACTTCACTTCCTAGCATATTCTGTAGCAAATGCCTAACCACTACAGTGGGAGAATTTTAATGTGAGACCTTATAAAACGTTGCGGTAATTTTAATTGCCTAGAAAATAGGAATTCTGCAGTTTAAAAATTCAAATGATTACAAGAAATTAAATTCAATTTAGAATTGGATTAATTTCTCTGTTCTAAAACTCTACATTTTTCTCTAAGATACGATGCGCTGTTCAGCCTAGAATGTCTTTTGCGCCAAGAAACCTCATGCAACAATAACTTCCAAGAAACGAAAAATGTTTCTACGCAGTTACTCGACTCCCGAATAAGTGAAGCAGTAAAGTTTTGTGACATTGTTTATAATAAATCGAATTTTTCCAATATTTAAATTTTTGGATTTGTAAATTGAGTCATAATGGTTCTATAAGATCATTATTTGAATATATTAGGATGGATTTTAAAAGGAATTCATGTACCTTTAGAGACCATGATTTTAAAATTAGTTTAATTACATGTTAACTTTTCAGCTCATTTGAAATTACTGCCGAACAATATACAATAGGGCATGTTAAAACAATGTATACAATTTTCAGTAATCACGCTTAATTAGTTATTTCGTTGCTCGCTGCTTCTTAAAAATTTTATTATAATTATGGTGAACATGTTTCTCATTAAGATATATTTGAGTTATAAAAATGGAGCTTTAAAGTGGGTCCACTGTATCTTCGCAAAAATAAGAAACTTTACAAATTCTATTCATTTTATTACACAGAGAAAAGTGTGGAAGATTATTTAATAACAAAGAGTTTTAATTAAGAACAAAAAGTAAGATAGGATGAAACTCCTTCCTGGTTTGATGATTAACTCTTCTTTAATCGCCATAAACTTTTAGACAGATGTACCTGCAGTTTGCATCTATTAGCTGTCTTTAACGAATTGTAAATTTCATTTTCTTACAGACCTTTATTTTATAACCGAATTGATAGAAATGTTTATAGTTATAAAGGAAAAGTTAAACGTGTTCAATGAGCAAATCGTAGAACACATTCAAATCCACGAAATACATTTGAACCATATAAGGATGAAAATGGTGGCGACTAAAGGAGGGATTATATAGTCCAAGAAATGAACTGCTCGTTTATCAATTAGAACATGACTTAACAATATCAACTGAAAATAAGCTGGTTTACAGTCACTTTGTAGAAAGACTTGAATGCGTAGAAGAATTTTCATGCTTATGTTCTGATACTGCGATTGAAAAATTCGATTTGGCTAATAGTTTTAGTTACTTAGCTTCGTTTCAGAAAGTGTGAAGCAATTCTGAATGCCTCTTCCTAATGTTAATGAAAAACATGTAATATTGAACCCTATTATGGAATGAAAATTCATTATGAAAGCAACTAGTGTCGCTTTCGTCTAGGTTGTGTATTTATGCAATTACTATAAGAGAGAAAGATAATAAAGAAATAAATAAAAAATTACATAAAAGAGTCAAATTCTTCTGCGTATCGAGGATTCAAATGCATTTCTTCTACTCAATTGCCCTTTATAAAAGCGGTCACAATAAAACTTCCAACCCTTGCGTGTAAACAGATGTATTGTGAAAGGGTTTGTTCCAACTCATTCCCTTCTGTGGTTATAGATTTCAAATCTTGCTTCTGGACAATATATTCAACCTAATTATGCTCCTTAACATATAATTTTTTATATCGGTTGTTGTTATTCCATTGGTACTTTCATAAATGAGTTCTTATTGGAATAGAAAAACTGTAGGAAATAATCTGGCTTTCCTTTTTTCTTTTCGAAATTCATTTCTTCAGAAAATACAATCCACAAAACTTGTACAATAACCAATAAAAAACACATGTCGTTTCTCATTTCAATAAACAAATTATCTTTTAATCTTTAATTAAAAATCCTTCAGTGAAATCACAGGTTTAGTTTATTTTCACATAGTTTATCCCATCTTCTATATAAAATACTTGCTACTGTAATTCTATTTACCACCTAAAATAACGGTAGGAGGTATCGATTGTATTTAAAGGGCCCAAGGTAATAATTGAATTTTGAAATGATGATTAATTACTAGTTATGGTATGAGAAAAAAAAATGCATTACACTCTATATAAAATTGGCAACAAAAAAAAATGCGAAGAGAATATACAGTGAAATATTTTGAGTTTTCGATTTCTTTCGAACTTTAACTTAAAACTACCGATCTGCAATATATACAAAAGTATATTTCTCGTACTTCAAAATTTGCTCTTTATTATCGAAACAAAATGGCGAGATATGTATTTATAGGCATATTAGAGATCGAAACTTTGCTTTAGTTTACTATCTTTTCGCTATGCAAGCAGTTTATTATTGCTATATTATCAATTAATTTTTTTAAAGATTATTAAAACAATTTAGTTTTTTTTTCTTTTATTTCTTTGCTTGATCTCGACATTTTTATTTTTCTCCAAATCTCAAGGATATTATAAAGAGAATTAAAAGAAATTTTTATTCTCTTAAATAATATATTTTTTTCAAATGTTTAATTGAAAGTTGGTAAAACAGCAAATTACATTTCTCTCATATAGAATTATCATAACAACTATTTGAAATTATATTGCCAAATAAAAGTAATCGAAGCGGTTATCTTTAATTCATTTTGAATTGACTTTGTTCGTTACAACAATATTTTACTACAAGAGTTTTGCCTTTAACTCTCCGACTCCTAAGCCGGCAGTAACCGGCCATGCTTCTTCTACACTTGTGGGGCTGATTTCGGTCGGTTGCAGTTACGAAAGGGGGGGGGGAAGGCAGTTGGAAAAGTGGGCATTAAGGGACCCCTTGGGGGAGAGATCAGAGATGAAATTTCCTGACATTCACAACTTCTGCCACACTTAGTGAGGAGAAAAGGCGAAACGGGGTGGACGAATCCATTTCACTGATTCATTAGTAAACAAACTTCCGTTTTCAACTGCACTCAGATTTTGAGAACCCTTAGTAGTCAGAGGGTTAAAGTTAAACCCATTCACTGCTATCTACAAAGCAACCTGGGCCTCTACCACGATTCTACCTACAACCATTCTGTTGCGAGAAAATGACCGGTTCTCCCACTAGTGACGTCACATTTCGCGATGTCATCTAAATCCGTTAACACGAAGCTATCGAAAGCGTTTGGGTACCGAAATCCCTAGCGAGTTTCAACCGTTTTTTCTCACCACGCTAAAGGCAAGCGAGAAGCACTTTTCGCTAGTGAGAAGGTTGTGTTGTTAGCTTCGCGATACTTTAAATGATGGCTCTAGTTTTGATGTTAGCTCTTGCACAAGAAGATGCACAAAGGGTTCCTTGCTTAAACACTTATTGATTACATCATATTTCATTGATAAGAGCATTTATTTACCTATGATTTCAAGAAAAGCAACTGTAAACAATAGTCAAAAATGTTATTTTGATGTTTTATATGTGAAGAACTCTCTGGAGTGTGTTTGTTCTTATTAGATGCAAAATGATACAGTGATTATAAATGTAGTATTGAAAATAAGCATTAAGAAAACCAAAACATATTTTATTGCATAACAAAGCACATTCATAGAAAGAATCAATTCATTCTATGCATGTCATATTCGAGAAATAAACAGATAAAACAATGACATAAAATGTAAAAACACGACTCAATAGGAAGAAAAATTTATATTCGAGAAATATCAAAGATTTGTCTGTGAGCAGTGCACAAAGTCTTCACTTATTAACCACTTATCTAACAAATTATATGTTTGATTATGCTGTAAAAACTGCATGACTACAACCATTTGAACAAAAGTAAGTATTTTTCATTAAAACAATATACTTCACAGGCCGATTCGACAGTCGATTTGTTTGTTTATGTTTCGAAATCGGAAGGAGTGCTCTTTCTTGATTGGTCGATCGTTTCCACTCCTCGCACTCGCGGAAACGGTGAGAAATTACTCCTTTTGGTTTCACTCGGCGTTGGTGGTAGATCTAAATTGAAGGTCACGACCATTTTCTCGCTCAATTTGATTTCTCGCGTGCGAGAACTATTCGGTACCAATAGTTGCCGGTAGAATCGTGGTAGAGCCCCTGAGGAGACGAACGCCGGCTATAGCCGACTTGCAGACGTGACTCACAGAGACGAGAGATAATATAGCCGACGACATTCATACGAAAATTAATTAATCTTAATATTACATAATGTATAATTAATCTGCTTAAGTTCTAAATCAAAGCCCCTCGCTTCACATATAATTTTTTCTTATTTAAAATCCACACCGGTCCGGCCTACCGGAAGAGGTGTAAGGCTATTAGTAGACTGGCGGGTTATTATAAGAGCAATAGAAGAATATCAATATGACACTACACACACAAAAGCATTACAAACACAGCACAGGACGTTTCAAGCATTGCGAAAAGGGACAACAATAAAATAAATAAAGTAACCCCAAAACACACAAACACTCAATGAAAAACAATACGCTGCTGAATCGATATTAAACTTGGAGAGAACCATAAATTAATTGAATTTTCTTTGATTTTTAACACCAGATCTGGAACCAACATCCAAAACACTCAAACGGAAGAGATTCCAATATGCATCCAAATGAGCAAAACACAAGCACACGCTCAGCGCAATATACCAGTAAAAAAGAAGGAGGCAATAACTTTTTTTTTAAGTATCATTAAAAATCCCCCAGAAGAGCATACCCCGTGGTCTTTCACCTGTCCAAGAAAACTCACCAATGAAAGTCCACCTCAGTCAAACAATAATAAAAATAAAAGAATGAAATTTTTAAGATAAGAAGGATAAAAACAAGGTTGCCAATTGGGATTCAGCAAGAGTGAATGCTCAATGAAATTTAGGACACCAAAGCATTTTAATAAGTCCAGGATTAACCTCAAAACAATACAATCATTTAAAATTAACTACATAAATAAAGTGCTAAAAACTTAGGGTAGGGCGCAGTGACAACCCACCTAAATTTTTTTTAATCCGTGGTGTTTAAGGTAAAGGAGTAAAGATATCTTAAAATCATTCAAAAGCAATTTCACTCTGGGCCGTTTAATGAATCGCAAATGTTGTTACTATTAGTATTTGCTTTCATGAATTCATTTATTGCCATTTTATTTTGCATTAAATTTTTAAACCTTATCTTCTTATTTTGTCCTGCAGGCTTCTTGAAGTGGAATTCTTGGGTGAGCGTGCAGTCAAATATATAATCATCTGCACCGCCCACCTGACCACAAGAGCAACTTAGGGAATTCAATAGATGAAATCTATGTAAATAGGCCGGAAAAGGACCTTGCCCGCTAAGAAAGTATATTAAATATTTTTTACGATTAAAAATTTTTTGTCCACTTTGTCCAAGAATGTCCTGACTCTAATAAAAGATATTGAGTTGTGTTGATTCGAATAATTTTTTTTCCATTCATGAATTATAAACTGTTTGATTTTCAATTTGACATATGATTATGGGGCAGGAAGATCTAATTACTGCCCTATTGTGTGGCCGGTTTTTCCTGACGGTCGGCCCTTCTTCTTGACATGCTTCTTAGGAAACTTCTCTGTTCTTTTCCTAATGTCTTCGGATGAAACCTCTGACTGCATAATTTTTGAGTTACTATTTAGATGCAACGTTTGAAAACATGTTCAAATATCGTTGAACCAAGAGAATTGTTATCCTCATTCTCTATATAAACGTCCTGTTTTAAAGCAACACAAGGGCTAATTTGAACCGCGGTCAACTGAGGAGGACAACGCCGGAACTAGCACCCTCTCCCCAAACTTTCGAACCACATCAGAGGGAGGACGTTTGTTCCCCTACATATGATTTAGAGTGCAACGGGCCCCATACACGACGTATCTTCGGTGGAATCGGGTTTTCAAACTTTAACTGTCCGCCCCTAAGACAAAACCTTACCACTAAGCCATCGAGGCCTCAGCATATAAGTTTATGAATATTAATTTAATATGCATATTTTCAATATATACTGTCTATTTCGCACCACCTACAGGTAATTTTTGGTACTAAACTTTATGTCAAAATATCCGATATGCATGGGGTGGCCGCGGTGGCATGGTGGTAAGATCTCGACCTTAGGATCGGAGCGTTCGAGACTCGAAACTGGATTCCACTGAAGATACGTCGTGTATTTTCCTGTTGCACGTTAAATCATACGTAGGGGAAAAAACGTCCGACCATTGGTGTGTTGCGGAAGTTTGGAGAAGGGTTTTCAGCTTAAGAGATGTCATCTGGCCTCTGTTCAAGTTTACGACGTCCGTTCCAAAATAGCCCTCGTGTTGCTGGTATACTAAACTCAATTGAACTGAACCTGAACTGAAATTTAACTAATTGAACTAAAACTACACTGAAACTAAAACTAACTAAACTAAAATTAAATAACTAAAACTATTTATACTAAAATTAAAATAAAGTAACTAAACTAAAACTATTTATACTGAAACTAAACTAAAAGTAACTGAACTAAAACTACACTGAAACTGAAACTAACTAAACTAAAACTATTTATACTTTAACTAAGTAAACTACGATCTGATTTTAAGAATTTTTTAAATGTCTTCGGATTTATTTACCGAACTGCATCATAATACCCTTCGAGAATGTTAATAGTAACTTAATTTTACAAGGTGTCCGATAATTATTAGAGACATTACAAAATTATATAAAATAAAACTTATAGAAACCAAATGTCTTTAGTAACTTTTTATAGAACTGTAATAGTTAATAAGTATGGAAAGGAGATCCCTTGGTTACGTATTGCATGTCCAAGCGCTACTCGATTTTACTCCTGTGTTTGCAAATATCTGAGGAGATGTGGAATGAATAGTAGCTGCGATGCGGTGATTCAGTTCCTGCGTACTACTGTAAGGCATCTCATACATTACAATCTCTCGCAAGTTTAGTTTAGTTTTTATTAACGTCCTGTTTTGAAGCAACACGAGGGCTATTTTGGGACGAACCTCGCCATTTTGTACCGCGGTCTGATGACGAGGACGACACTTAAGCTCTCACCCCTCTCCAAACTTCCGCACCACACCCACATAATTAAAATTAGGAATATATTATATGCCTCTCCCCTTTCATGGTAAATTTTTATTAGTAAATATGTTTCATTCCATATACTGTTATTTGCATTATCCCCTTGGCCGGGGGAGCCCTTGTAATGTCAAACTTTTACATATGTTTATAGGTATTTAATTTCCACCTATGTTGCTGGGTGTAGTATGTAAATATGAGAAAATATATTTTTAATAAATGCTAGTGGGGCTTGCGTTCTCTTCCCCTCCGGATCTTTAATGCCTTAAAACCAGTAGGGTCGGGGTGGATTCTGTTGAACCACACCAACGGGCGGATGTTTGGACCCCTACGTATGATTTAACGTGCACCAGGCCCAATACACAACGGATCTTCAGTAAAATCGGGTTTCGAATCTGGAACCCTCCGGCCACAAGCACCACACCTTACCACTAGGCCATCGCGACCTTCAGTCTTTCACAAGATCCCACATGAAAAATCCAAGGGACCAAATTCTGGAGTTCGGATGGCACTATTGAATTTGTGAACTGATTAAATTGCCCTGATTGATTTTTTCTCAAACAATATACATCAGACACCTGATTCTGGGAATAAGCGATGCTGTGAAATAAAACTTTAGGATCCGTATTAGTAACACGAAACATCGGGAGAACGCTACTGTTCTTAATTTTATGTTTTTTTTCAAAATTTTATAATATATCCAATAATTCTTGGACACCCTGTGTATGATACGCTAGTATTATTCTTTAGTTCCATTTTTTGATATTATTGATTGATACGATGCCTGCGATCTGTCAGTTTAATAGAGAAAAAAACGATAGATTGCTTTCCAAATATTTCAATTGTCTTCTTGCATATGAATTTGCACAGAATGAATATGCTTTCCTGAGTTTAAATTTATTTTCAATATAAAGTTTTATTTGCAATTTTAAGCCAGAGCTCAGAATTTTAATTTGCCTGAATTTTCAATATATTCTAAGAATAAAGACATTTTGCTAGCTAATTGCAAAGGTTAACCTGGAGTTTCCGGTGCCCACTTACTTCGTTCCTCTTAGGATCGCCAACTCTTTGCCGCCAAGAACGGAGATGAGAGAACAATTGTTGGTTGAGCAATGATGTTTTTAATGCGCGAGGTTTGGGCATGCGCGGAAATTGACCTTTTCATCGGTGTTTTGCGCATGGCGCGATATTAAAATTCGTTTTGATTGGCTTGTTCAGTTCATGTGATTGGTTAATCCAATCGAATTTGATTAAAAAATCGTTTGGAATTCTTTGTTTTCATTTTTTTGAAAAATCGTTTGGAATTCTTCTGTTTGATTTTTTTCTGATTTTATCACTTCGTTACGTGCGGTTTGCTAAAGTTATTGTTGATTATGGCTCCGAAGTGTCGGAAAAAGAATAGCGAGAAGAAATTTTTCAATTAAAATAGATATGTGAAGTTTTATCTACACTTTTCTCGTTTCTGAACATTTTCATTCACTTTAGGTTCAGAACTCTGTATGTTATTCTGTGTTTTCGCTTCTCAATGAATAAGCTAAGCTACTAGTGTCCCGTTTTGCAGAAAGCGAAGCCGCTGATGTTTTTTAAAGTTAAAAAACTTTGCTCGGAACCCACATGCGATGCCGCAGGCATCGCATGCGGGAATTCTCTTTTTCGGAATAAAAAAAATAGATGCCTAACATTCAATGAAGAAGCGAAGCTACTAGTGGCCCGCTATGCTGAAAGCGAAGCCGCTGATATTTTTTTAAGGTAACTGCCTACATTCCGAGAACTTTTTTTAAAAAACATAAAATATAACTTAATTACCAATGTTTTTATCATCAATATAGTTTAAATAACTGATATATATAAGATTTAACCCAAGTAAATATAAAATATTAGAAAAAATTGCAATTTTATACCAAAATTTGGCAAAAATTTACATTTGCGCCAACACTTCTGCAAGCAAATATACTTAAAATATTTTGAAAATTCTTTGCATCATATGTTCATTAGACACTTACCTGTGCATTGAACTATTATTACCTTAAAATTTTAAAAAATAAAAGTACTGTGTCATTTATCGTAAAATGAACTGATTTTTTCAAAATATTTCAACACACAATCACCGAAAACAATCTAAAAAGTATCAAAATTTTAAAATTAAGCTTAGCTTCTAGTTCAATGCGCAGCTATAAATATATAGAACATGCTAGTAAAATTTCATTTACAAACCTTAAAAACTATTCCAGCTGTGAGTGCCAGCGTAAACTGAAAATGCTAAAAAACAAGTTTTGCAGAAAACACATTTGAACATTTTATTTTGAGTAAACATAAATTTAAATTTTCATAATGTTGTTAAAAATCTCCACATTTATAGGTTACACCTTCCTTTACCTGAAAATTCATTAATTTAGCCTTTTTGGCAGATTTCCTTTTTTTTTCTGGAAAGTTTTGAAGTGGGTAAAGAATGACGTTTAGCACTTTTAACACGTTCAGAGTCCATTAATGAAAAGTTCTTAACAGTTTCTTGTCCCAATGACACTCCTAAGTTTTTGAAGATATCAAGAAGTCCTAAATATCCAGAATTAAAAAGTAAAACTGCAATATTAACTCCTAACGTTAAACTTTGCATTTCAACAAAAGTTTCTTTAGGTAAAATTGTCCATATCGCATTGTTAAAACTTTTATTGTTGTTCCGAGTCTTTCCATGCAAGCATTTAGACAGCAAATTGCTATCACAAAGGCTCATATAGGTTGTCTTGATGGAATTTATGATATCATTTGGCAGGCCAGGAGATTTGTCCACAAAAACTTTACCTTCATGAACAGCTCGTTGATACTTACACCAACTGTCGCCTCCTTTCGGGCATTGTTTATACATTTGTTTGTTTTTGCCTGAACAACAGTGGTAAAATGCTGCAATGACGGCTGACTGCATGTTTTGTAAATTTCCTATATTACTCCTGATCGCGATACCATAATAGTTCTGTAATTTGTCAATCAATTTATCGGTCAATTTTCCTTTGCCGCCTAGTCCTTTCTGTTTCTTTTTCAGGTTTCTTAATCGACTCCCCACTCTTTTCTGGACATGCCCAATGCATTCCAATTTCTCCACACTGTCTGATCCATATATGTCTTTTACAGCGTTAAATCTATAAGAGTCACCATCTCCATAATATTTCGTATATTTTAACCTCTTACATT
>BGPR01006747.1:41052-77222 GCA_013235015.1 Araneus ventricosus | reverse complement strand
CTGTGTACGTCACTGTACTGTATATTGTTTTTTTTCCTTCTACGCCTCTCTGCACAGAGTAGACGTTGCAATCTAGAAATAAATTGTCCGTGTGAATGGAACCACGCGCGCGTGCAAAATTTTGGTCGGAGGATATAAAATTTTTAGAAAAACTAATTTTCGAATTTTTCAGGTTAGTTGAGCTTTCCGGATACTTGAATGTCGGATAATCGAGACTTTACTGTATAATAAATTTTCAGCTTTCGAGCTAGAGTAAAAATTTCAATAAATATAATTCTGCATAATCTTTCCTATTTATCTAAAATTTTGGGGGAATGAATATTCAGCATTTCCAGAAAAATTGCAAATGTTTTTAATTTCCCAAAGTAATTACATCTTTAGCACACATCATTAATTCAGTGTACTTTTATTTTTATTACTGTTTATAAACTAGTATATATTGATTTTACAAGTGAAAAAAAGAACTTTATTATTTCCTTCATTACCATTACAGAGCCGACACATTACAGTGGAAGGTGCTGTTTTTTCTCCATCTCAGAGCCCCAGTCAGAGCAGACGTGGGGATTTAGACAGCTTCTCTCCCGCTCGCAGTCCAGGACACTTGAGTGGTTCCGGTGCATCCAGGCACCGTCCCTACAACGTATCAATATCCCCAGGCCTCCAGAAACCTGGGTCCAGCACTCCCGATCAGGGCTGTATCCCAGAGGGCTCATCTGCTCATCCACCATATCAGTATGCATCTCAAGATCACCTCGGTATTGAAGCTAGGCTCAGTCAAGTCTCGCCTCTTTCTCAACACACAACTCCTGAACCAAGATCAACAAGTAAGCTGTCTTGTATATTCGTTAAGTGTCCCTTTTTTTTGTTATTTTTCTGAAGTCAGCGTATGTCATATGTAGTGTTTAGTTAGTTAATATTAGATAAAAAAAATAATCCTGAAACACCAATTTAACTCTTTTATCTCAGATCTTGCTCATTTTACATTTAGGTTTAAAGTATTTTTTATTTAAGTTAATGAGGAAGAGAATTGTTGAAATAAAGTGAATTGTTTTTATTAATCCTACTAGCTGTTATGCCTGGCATTGCTTGGGATTAAAATGCTCTCATGTCTAATATTTTTGATGTAAAAAAACTACTTTTGTATAGAAAATTACAATACCCACAATTCTTTTATTGTTTGAAACGTTTTTTAATTAAAATGAGAATATCAGTTGAACCAGACAATTTTTTAAAACCGCCGATGGCTAATTTTCTCCATAAGTTATTAATATTTATTGCATAGGTACTTCAAATTTTGTTCATAAATCTTGCAGTATAAGAAAGATTTTAACGGATGTTTTGGACAATTACGTAGTGAATTTTTCATTAAGAAAAAGCGTTAAAATAAATATGAATAAAAAAATAATAAAATTCGTCTTCATCCAAAATTCTTCTAATGTGATCTAGCAACAGTTCTTCACCAATGAAAAAGGTGTTGTAAAGTTTATACACAATTTAATTTTTGAAAAATTATTAAAACAAGAGCAACAAATTGAATGGAAATGAAACTTGTGTCATGAAAAGCTAATTTTTTAAACTTTTATTATGTGTAAAAATAGTTTTTGTGACTTAATACATATTTTTGAAAAATATCACGGAAAATGCCAAAATCTTGCTTAATTTCCAATTAACTGAAATTTTAATAAGATTTGGGGCTTTTAAAAGTTGGCTGCGAGCTCTCTCTTCTTATATAAAATATACTTATAAAAATAAGCAAAAATTTCAGAAATAAAGGTAAATTAGTTCTGAGTCTAACCATAAATTTGCATTATTTCAACATCATCTGCACGTAATTAACAATTTGTTAAACTTCGAAAAATTAATAAAAATCAAAGGAAAAAATTCACGGTTATAAAGTTGGTGTCATTGAAAAGGTAAAATTTTGAACTTTAAACTATTTTTTGTTGAACAAATTGCGCCAAAGTTATTGTGGAAAAACGGTTTCAGTTAATTTCTAATTAACTGACTGTTTAATTTACTTTTGGGGTTCGAAATTTGACAATAATCTTCCTCTTAATATTCTTAACTTCTTAATAATTAATGTCTTAATTAATAAGTGTGCTAAGTTTGGTTGAAATCGATCCAATAGTTTAGGAGAAGATGTAGAGCATACCCACAATGACTTTTATTTATATTAAGATAACTGCTTTGTTTTCCGCACTATCTAATTTGATGACACATTAGGGAATGTGTTTTCATACTGATTCAACTAAGAAGTCCATAGAACACTTGAGATGTGTTCGGATTCCACATGATTCTTGTGTTGACTTACAATATCTATAAATGATTTAATTTTAACCTTAAAGTTTTAAAATACAGTAATTCAGTGCACAAATGATGCACGAGCATACCATTTAAGTGATTAAGCTTTGAGAAATGAAAAGATATTTTCAGTCTTTTCTCATACCATTGTTAAAATTTACAGGTAAAATTATGCTTTTATTTTATCACGTGAAGAAAGTTGAAGTAGCATGATAGCATTTGACAATCTTCTGTGGAGTATTTTACTAAATAACATAACTATATGTATAGATAAGTTGTGGCTTTTTTTCAGCATCCAGTGCCTCAGTTCACTCCAGTGCCTCTGATGAATCCAATGCAAGTGACTTTTCCAGCCCCACTCGAAGGCCGTCCAGTGACAATCTCGAAGATAGTAGGCTCCAGTTACTAGGAGACTTGTCCCAGAATCCTCTGGGTCTCAGTGGTCCTCCAGGCATATCTCGCCAGCAGCTACTCAGTGGGCCTTGTCCTATTTGTGGAGACAGAATTTCAGGTTTCCACTATGGAATCTTCTCCTGTGAAAGTTGCAAAGGCTTTTTCAAACGTACTGTTCAGAACAAAAAGAACTATGTTTGCCTGCGAGGTGCCAACTGTCACGTGTCTATCAGCACAAGAAAGAAGTGTCCTGCCTGCAGGTTTAATAAATGTCTTCGAATGGGAATGAAGTTGGAAGGTAATTAATGTGTAATTCTTTATGTGAAAGAAAAAGGTTATTGTTCAGTTTTTATATCAAAAGAAGATTAGAAGTACAGGAGTAGCGTTAGAATCTGCTCAACGGGAGGACATGGTCTCCCCGACGAGGGGCATGACCAACTGTACAAGAGAAAAGTGTAATGATGACTCTCTCAAATTTTTGCCAGATTTTTATTTATCTACTAGTTGAATAGCTCGTTGCATGACTAGCGTATAAAAATTTGCCCCGGCGGTGGACCATGGCATCCTCGACAGGAGGGCCGTGGTTCCCCTGGACACTCCACTGGTTCCACCCCTTTAGAAGTATGGTAGCAGATTATTTTACGCCTGTTCACCTGATTAGCTGATGACGTTACTTGGGATAGAATCATTTGCATCTCTTTTATTAATAAAAAATTATATTTGAATCAATTGTCAAGAAACTCATTAAAACCTTTCTTTTTCTTCTTACTAGTTGTGAGCAAAATTGGTAAGAAATCTATTTAGTTAATATATTTCTTAAGCAGTTCGTAGGATTTCTAACTGAAGGAAATGTTTATGAATTTTTACTTCTATGTATAGAGATTATTCAAGAAATCCAATTCAAAGTAGTATGCTTTTGTCTGTCTTTAGTGTAAATATAATAATAGACATTTTTATTCCTTAAAGGCTCAATATTGCCTTTAAGCAACACACCCAATTTTGTTGTCAATAGGATACATACTGAAATTTTTATTAAATCAATTTACAACATATAGATGGCAGTCTGAGTGTTGATAAAAAAAATATAAATAAATTGATGTTTTTCACTTGAGGCTGCATCTTTTTAGCTTTGTTTGTATTCTTGAGAATACCATATTTTATTCTAAAATGTTGAAGGAAATTCCTTATCCATATTATTATTCATTAAACTTCACCTGTGTTTGACATTACAAAATTTTGCCAAGGAAATTTTTTTTCTGAAATAAAGCCTAGTGTTATCAGTTGGTAACAAACTGTTTTTTAGCCATAAACCATAATTAAAACAAAATAGGATTTTCAAAGTATTTTTCTCATGTTTAATTCAAGAAATGAAAGTCAAAAAACACTTTAAAATCAATTTTTTTTTAAATTGAGTTTTTAAGGATTATTGCAGAATGATTGCAGATTAGCAAACAATTATGAATCATATTTATAGCTTAAATCCTGCATATATGCCTTGTTTTTACATTTTCTTCCCACCTGGTTCAAACTTTATAGTTCAACTGTTAATAAGAAACTAGACTGAGATTTTCTGCTTTATTATGTTGTCTACACCAATGGTGTGCAAACCTTGGGTTGCGACCCCTTTGGGGGGGGGTCGCTAAATTTTTTTAAAAAACTTATTTGACAATTAAAAATATAAGGCATTTTTTCAAAAAACATGGCTATGACCCACAGGGGGGTCATGAAAAAATGCTACACAATGTGAGGGGGGTCAGAAATGAAAATAGTTTGTGCACCACTGGTCTACATCAACCAGCTTGTTTTATGGTAATTTTATTTGATATATTTATACACTTATATATATGGGGGAATTATCTGATGATTTTTGTTTGTACATTTTTTACTATCTTCTAAGTTTTATTTGATATCAGTTGTCCCATTTTTCTCTTATTATTGAATTAGATTATAACTAGTCAGTATGAGAAGTTCTTGCATATAGAGCTTATAGAAATGTTTAATTAACTGTGAAATGGTTATGTTAGAATCCAAATGTATAGCCGCCCATGCAGATTTTTCAAACTATTTTGCACTTGCATGTGGTGAAAGAAACACATCTGATCATTCTTCTGTTGTTATATTGATTAGCAGTAGTTCCATCTTTGAACAAATATGTCAACTTTGATTATAATTTTATTGTATTTATTATTAGCAGTTTCAAGAAATGGATTACTTATTATCTGAACTGGTTTTAGATAATATAATTAAATAAAAAAATAAAGAACAGAGTGCCCAGTGCTTAAGGTATTCTAAAATAATGGATTATGCTGAGAAACCACGCATAGTTATAAATTTCAGTCATTTTAAAGAGAACAACTCCTCAAATTTTGGGAGACTAATGTGATCACGATTAGTGGCTGTTAAGATGTCTAAACAGAAACAAGTCTCCTATTAGTAACTTTTTAGGGGTTATTGGACATTAGATGGAGATGCCCTCTGTCTGTGTTTGGGATATCTCCACAATGACCTGTTGTGCTCAGATTGAACTGTTTTAATCTGCATAGAAACTTGATAAATTGACCTTTTTAATGCAACTGAAATTCATTACTAATCATGCATTTCTCTCATTATAATGCATTTTTTTTAAAATACCTTTGACTTAGACACCCTGTATATTCTCTGCATAATTCCAAATTAATTATTGCTCACTTTCAAATACTCTATTATCCGTGCTCGTTCCCGACTCACAAAAAATTTTAAGAGAAACATTTTCGCACTTATCATGCATGTAAAATCGATGTTGATGTTCGATCGAGAGATTCATTCTGTGATACTAGTGAGCCGTGACGGCGGAGGCTAAAGAATAGATTTTTTCTTTCTTCCTCCATGTGCAATCTTGACTGGTTCAACCCCTAATTTTCTGAGAAATGAATCGTCTACTTCCTGCTAATTCATTCTCGTACGAACATGCTTCTCTCTGACTTGTCATCCTTTAACTTCTTTGTCCTCTTTCACTTTTGCACGTGTTCCTTTAGTTTTTGAGTCTTGTTTATCGTCAGTTAGTAGCATGAAATTTTTTAATGGTAGAAATGAGTGGTGTGAAACAGAAACAAAACGTTTTAAATGTTAAACAAAAATTAGAAGTCCTTCAAAAACTTGATAATGGAGAATCGGCTAGTACTGATGCAGAAGATGTACTAAATGAGGAAAATACAATTTCTCATTCTGCTGCTCTACAATCTGTGGAAACTGTTAGATTATATGGGACAAAGAGGATTTGATTACGGTGACATTACTGCGGTTCGTAAATTATGTGTCGATGCACGACAAGAGATGAACAAAGAGCATTACCGATTTTTTAAAGCAGTAAATGTTAAAAGGAAAATTCCTAGTTTGATGTTATACAGCATGCAAATGCAAGTAATTTTTATATTTTTGTACTGGTGTTGATTTTTTCTTTAATAAAAAGGAGTTTTCGGATTATCCGTGTTTTTCTATTGTCTGTGCGATCCCTCCCGGTGATTAACCCGGATAATCGGGAGTGCACTGTATTCAAAAAGGTTATTTCAAATGTAAAAGGTAATATAGGTAGTATAATTCTGATATTTCATTATATAATCTGAACGTTATAAACTATGTACAAGATGTCTGCTTATAATTCCTTCCAGTAAATGTTTCTTGATATTTGATTTCCAGCCATCAGAGAAGATCGTACAAGAGGAGGACGCAGCACCTATCAATGTTCTTACACTCTCCCTGCAACTCCTCTTAGTGACGATCGTGTGCCTTTCACGGGTGATATCAGTATTTCTCCATCTTCACTTCCCAGCGATTGCCATAGCAAACAGGAATCCTCCTCCAGGTCTTCCAAAGGTAACCCACCATTTAAAAATAATTGTGCATTTTAGTGTTTGTCTCTTCCAACTAATATCTTGTTTTCTGTCCTTGCCATTCATTTTGCCTTATGAGCAAAAGTTCTACAAGATGGACTCTGCATTGAATAGTTTTTACATCGAGCATTGTTCACTATTTGTCATAATGTTTACATCTAATGCTTAAAATGTATATAGTGGTAAGTTTTAGTTTCTGGTATGCATGCAAAGATAAATTGTCAAAAATTTGTTTGGAACACTTGAAAAAGTACTTATTTAAATAGTTATTAAATTATTAGTGCTTGTAAATAATAGCAGCAAAAGCAATTCCACTGACGCCTTTTATGCTTAAAATTATTCAAATAATCTACAAGATCTCCAGATGAATGATAGCAATAAAATTGGACGCAGCTACAAACAAGACCAACACCAAAATTTTAATTTAGAGTTATAGTTGTTTGACCAAAATTAATTGTTGCATTAAAGTAATCTATTTTGCAACCGATAGGAGTTCTTTCAGTTTTTCATTGTAAACTACATATCCTTTGTTTGGTTTTCAACACTGAACCCATAAACGGTAGTTAGCTGCTGACTACATAACTGGTTCCAATTAATAAATACTTTTATAGCATAAATATACTGTGTAATTTATTGTATAATTTAACTGCTTCAAATTGTGAAAAAAAAATCCAGATTAAGAATTGTTTATGCAGAATTTATCGAATGTTTGAATATTTCTTGTTGTAGAGTCTGCTGGTGCCAATTCTCCCGATGAACAAAATCAGCCTGTTGTTCCAGCTCTCATTCATGACATCTTATCTGTCGAGCATCTATGGCATTACACAGACAGAGATTCATCTAGGTCTTCTAACAACCAACAACCCTTGAAATTGCCCGATGGTGAACAAGATTTCCTCAGTACTTTGTGTAATGTTGCAGACAATAGATTGTACAAAATTGTCAAATGGTGTAAAAGCTTGCCTCTTTTTCGTGAAATTGGGGTAAGTCTTTAAATTTTATCTTGAATTGAATACTTTATTTTGTTGGGCAAAATTTTAGCAATTTTATGATCTTAAATTACTAATATAATAGCCCAGATCCTCCGGTAACGCTCTGACATCACCAACAATAAAACTCGCGCCATAGCACTGGGAGACGTTAAACAGCATTATTTCATTGTTAGAGAACCTAAATTTCAGTAATTTTAAATTTAAAAGAGTAATTGTCGTTCTAATTTCAAATTTAATAGCTCTAAAATAGTATAATAAAATTTTCTATCAATTGATATAAAATTTATCTCACTATAATCAATAGTTCCCAAGAAATTTTAAATTATATTAATCCTATATTTCAAATTAATTTCTGTTTTTTAATAGAAAGTAGTAAATTACGTCAGTGGTATATCATGCACGTGATATAGTTTGGGCGCCAAATTTTATCTGAATGCATTCGTGGCGATGTTGTTTTCTTGCAAAGAATTAGATTAGCCACCAGTGACATGAATTTACCATTCGTTCTCAACCGCCACCAGTTCCTGTTAATTCCAGCTTACATGATGACTATCAACGAATCGCAGGGGCAAACTTTCGATCATGTTGGAATTTACCTCGATGAGCTGTCTTTTCACATGGACAGCTCTATGTTGCACTTTCAAGGTCTAGGATTCCCAATCACATTACAATTTACACAAAGACCATCTTAAGTACAAGGAAAATTATTAAACAACGAAAAATACTTCGCACGGAATGTTGTTTACCAAGAGGGTTTTTGAATAAAGAAATATTCAAATAATATGTAAATAAAAAAAATATTTCCTGTCATAAAACATATGTTTTATTTTATTTGTTTTCAATCAAAATGTTAAACATTTCTCTCTCATATATATCTATTTAAACACGTCAAAATTGAAGGGAAATCTCTCGAATGAAGAGGCAATTTGCACCCGTCAAACCATGACGGGTGATTTTCTAGTATGGTAATAAAATTATATTTATATAATGCTTTGTAGTGAGTAATATTGAATAATTTCTTTCAAAAAAATTTTTAGGGTACCATTACTTATGAAGTTTAACATTTGAAATTTAATAAATTTTGTTTTCTGTGTATTTATTTATATTTAGTGAACACCAAGGAGGTTTTCTCTTTCATATTTTTATTTGTAACTTATGTTCATTTTTCTCTCAATGTGTCCTTAGATTTTTGTAATTTTAATTACTTATGATATTTTGTTATATAGCATGTAAAAGTCTCAGCCTACTGTCAATAGAAGTCTTTTTTATGAAACCGTATAATACTTTCATTACATCTTTTTTTTTTTAAATAAAAGATCTTTATCTCAACTGAAATGAACTATTTCATTATTACAAATTTAATTGAAAATATTGTATCAGAATAATGTCATTTATGGTATTCATTCATTCATTTATAGGATAGGATTTTGATAGGAATATAATGATCGTATCAAAATCAAAGTGATAATAATATTAGCACAGTAGTATTGATTCTAGGCATGCATGTGCAGAAGGCAGTATGATAAACCTAAAAATTCTTTTATGGCAAAAGTGCTGATAGTTCTTTGATTTACCTACAAAATTTGTCAGTAATATTCATGTTTATTATTTTGTTTTGTTTATTTAATTATCAAAAGTTGTGCAAAAGGGGAAAAAAAAGAAACTGTATATTTGTAGATGAAACAATAAAAAAGGATGTAAAGGAAACAACATATTTGATTTTAAAAAAAATATTGAAAATATTACCCCCTGCTCGCTCCGGTCCCCAACCCCCAAGAATCACATTGTGATTCTTTTGGGATCACTACGTGATCCCAGCTCGCTTCACTCGCTCACAATACAGTTATGCATATCCATATCTGCTAGTAATGGGAAATTATAAATACATTAATTACTGAAAGTAAATTTAAATTATCTGAAATTGCATGAACTCCTAAATTAATTTTTCATCAATTACTAAAATTAAAATCTTCTGGTAGCACAGAGATATATATGTAAATGTTAGAAAGAAATCTGAATGCTAATATGTATAAGATCAAAAGATGATAATTATAAGATGTTTAAAAATCAAAATTATTTACATCAATCTGAATTCAGTTATTTAAAACTGCTTTTACACACACATTTGACAATATCTTCAACAGTTTTGCCCTAACTCCATTCCACCAAAATTACACCTCCCACCTTCCTTAATTCCACCAAATATTTTTAATGAAATTTTGCTGATAAAAGATCCCCTACATGTAATCACACTCACTCCAATTATTATTTAGCCAAAAAAGATATGACTTTTCTCTCTGGCAGTTGTTTATATGTTAAACCTCAGAAAATTTAAGTTGCCAAGAGACGATATAACCTATTTTATGAACTTTTACCTAAAAAAGGACCATTTAAAAAGAAAAGTGGCTTGAAACATGCTCATATTAACTATTCAAAATTGAAACCATAATAATTATGCATTTTTAGCTTTTTAAAATTGATAATATCCTAAGTTTACTCATGTCATGTTGCTCAGAAAGCTTCCCCACATGTATACAGACTCACTCCAGTTACAATTTAGTCAAGAAAGGTACAACATTTTTCTCTGAGGAGTCGCTTATGTTTTGCAAAACTGAAAATGTGAGTTAATCGAAAGATGAAATACCCCATTTTTCAACCTTTTAAATAAAAAGGACATATTAAGGAGACATTCATTCATTTGTCAAAACTACAAGATTTAAATTTATTTTATTAAAATATTTAACCCAAACCAGCAGGAGTGGCCTCCCCTAAACTTTCTCGTATATTTCCCCAAAAAGGTGCTGTTTCCCCTCCCACCGTGTGGATAAATTAGAAGACCACATACCAAATTTCAATTATATGATGTAAGTTACTAAAAGATTTGTACAAATCTAAGCAGCCTTTAGCTTGCCGGCAATATCTCCGATCTGATTGTTACAAATTTACTACCAATAGTTGTAGTTGAAAATATCATGCACATTGGCAGAGTGCTTAAGAAATTAAAAAAGCATGAAGAACAGAACTGATGAATCAATTGACACTAATTTTGGTTTGTTACTTTATAACTTTACTTTTAACAACTACTTTCGTTCTGTCAGAGTAAAAATAATGCAAAATCCACACAGAAAAAAATGCATTACGAAATATACAAAATAAAACTAACCGCAATCAAATATGCAACTCTTATTGAGAAAATGTTTCAGCGTGAAAGAAAAATTAAAAGAAAACACTCCATAATTAATTCACTTTTATTCGAGAAGAATTTGGCACTGAGCCAAAACAGAACTTAGGGGAGCAGCAGTAAAAACGCATGCCTTTCTTTTGCTTCATACAATGGCGAAGAAATGAAATATGCAAAGTCAACCAGTTGATGGACTTGGCCCAAAATTTTATACGGACCTACATTCATGACGATAAAACTGTGTACCAAATTTTATCCATATAGCTATTCAAGTTTTTGAGTTATAGCGTTCGCATGACTTCGGACATGCAGACAGACTTCCCGTTGACGGATTTTGTCCAAAATTTGATAGAAACCTACAAATTATGTTTAAAGACCACATACCAAATTTCATCCCCGTAGCTCTAATCGTTTTCGAGTTATCATGTTCACAGACAGACAGACACACACACACACAGACAGACATAATTCCAAAATTGTTTTTTCGGATTCAGGGAGGTCTAAAACGTGGAGATTCGTCAAAATCTCGACTTCGAATTTTTTGACGATTACAATACTTTCTCTTTGTATACTTCGTATACGAGAAAGTAAAAAGTCTTTATCTCAGACTTTCTGCCATTGTAAACAAACCAAACTTGGGAGCTGTTGCCAAATGGCGATTAAGAAATTTGACCCTTTTTGTCGCCACATAAGAGAATTATATATATATGGATATTCTAGGCTATTTGCTTGCAATCATATGATGAAAGATAGCTTTAGGTATTTATCATTTTGAATATTACTTGATAAAGATGTGGTGTTCTATTCTTCTTGGCTCCTGTATATTGTATATTAAGCTGTTTTATTGTATTAACTTCTGTTTTTTCATATTCAGATGGATGACCAGATAGCCCTTTTAATCAATTCATGGTGTGAACTGCTGCTACTCAGCTGTTGCTACAGATCCATGTCCACACCCAATGAAATCAGGATATCCCATGACAAATCTTTCACACTGTCTCAGGCCCAGGCGATGGGGTTGAGTCCTGTTATTGAGCGAATGTTTAATCTGACCGAGCATCTGAGAAGACTTCAAGTGGACCAGTACGAATATGTCTCATTGAAAGTGATCATCTTGTTGACATCTGGTAAGCCTTAGTAACTGTTTTTATTTTGCTCAGAACAATTAGTTTCAATCTTCTATATTTTCTTTGTGTCTCGTATTTGTATTTCAACATCAATGATGGAGTGAAATATAGTGTGTATTAAGTTTGCCTTTCGTCATTTAATTATCATTAATCAATTCATTCATTATTTAATTCTTATTTTGTAGATTTAATTATGGAATTTTAAGAGGTTTATGAAGAGTGATACAAATGTATAATGGACTGAAATTGTGTAATCACTAGCTGATTTAGTGATTTTTTTTTTCTTTTGACATTTCATGGTGCATCTTCAATAGATATTTATACCAAGTCGACTACTCATATAAATGTCCTCTAAAGAGCAGTCCATCCCAGGTTCATGCTAATTTAAATTATCTAGCTGCAATAAGCTGCCAGGGAGAGCATTTGTAGGGAGAAACAGGATTGAAAAGTATAATCTTTTTTCCCTTGCTTTTGCTTCTAAAATAATATGACGATAAATTTACTCATAATATAAACCATCCAATATATTTAGAGATCCAGGTAATTTAAGAGGGTTTATAAATAATTTGATAGTTCATTGTGTGTGGGGGGGGGGAGTTATTTAATAATAGATATTTCTAGATATATTTTATTGGGTTAATGATAGCCGGAATTTCACTAGTTTGGCAAGATAATGATCAAAGTGCTCTTAGTCAGTTGGTTACAGTGCTTGGATTAGCCGTTTACAGGCTAGTGTTCCCAATTGGGAGCATTGAATTGAAAAGTCATTTAAAAATAAAATATTGTTCATATTGTTTTGAAAAAATTGTTAATTATAATTGAAAGTAAGCTTGATTTTTTGATATACAAATTATGTTTCAGATATGAAATGGGCAACGTACAGAAATTCGTAAAAATGTGCTTATTTTGCATTTTAATTTGTGTGTAGCATAAAAATTCCTAAAAAGTTAAACAATCCAAAATTTCTAAAACTCCATACACATAGTTAAAAATGTCCATGTTACTAATAAAATATAATTATATAAATAAGAAACACATTTGTTATAATTCATTAAAATATCATGTTCCCAATTGGAAACATTGGCCAGTCGTGACTATTCTGTAAAATATTCAATTTCTCTGTTCCGAGTTTCCACTGAAAGTAAAATGGAAAGGTCAATTCTCTTATAATTCAGGAAAGGAAATCCCCTTTTGTTGTTAAAAGGTTAATGCTTTAGTTTTGGAGAAAAATCTTTTTTTTCTGTAATCTGGGGGGAGGGTAATTTTAAATGTGTCGGATAAGTATGTATTGTCAGAATGATAATTCTGTAGTGATTGTGTATTCTAATTAATATTTTCATCTCCCAATCCAGTTAATTAAAATATATTTTCATGCACAGAAGAAAAAGGTACGCATAGAACAACGAAATTGGATTCATAAATATAATTCTGGGCTGGGTGGGGTTGATCAGTTTTATAAAATGCGAGAAACTACCATCGCAACTTCACAAAAAAGTTTAGGTGGTTTATTTTATTTGCAAATGTACAAAATATAGTTGATGTTTCTGGATGGCTATTGCATACAGCAACTCACGAGGAACATAATCAACTTACTCATCTGGAATTTCATCTATAAGTCATAATTATCCTTTTATGAACTGGGACAAAAAAGGATGGATCTCAAACATGACCAAAAGTTGCTGGTTGTGTATTGCAGCTGAAAAGTGATAGTCATTGCCTTATTGTAACAATTCAGCTAATTATGCATAATTTGGGGTAAATACATTGTACTGTAGTACAATAAGGGTAAAGAAAGGGTATTGCATTTGAACTACTTCCCAGAATGCCATAGGATACCGTTATAAAGTTTCATTTTTTTTACACTTTTTTGTGCGAAATATATTTTTTATTCATTTTAATTCATAAATTTTCAATTGAATTCATATCTGTGCTTAGATATAAAAATATTTTTTACAATACTTTGCTTATTAAAAAATCAGTCTGATCATCACTGTTTTCCATTTCATTGTCTAGTGTAATGAGCTTAATCAGAAGTGGCCAATGTTCCCAACTGGGAACATTAGGAAAAACGTATATAAAATTTTTTATTAATATTTTGATGGTTGATATCTTTAAACTAAAGCATTAAAATGAAGACTTTGTTTATTGCAGTTTCTTTTTCCCCTAGTTTTTCTTTTAGTTCCTTTATATTTGTAATTGTTGTGAACATAATAGTAAATGAGTAGTTTTATTTGGTCTCTCGTTTAATTAATCTTGCCTCTGATCTTTATACAATTTCAGTTTTGTACACGAAAGAACCCAAAATTCATCTTAGTTAGTTGAATGCATCTTTGTACAGTAATTATCCTTTTAGGTGGTTTTCTTTTCCCAATCATGTTAATATTTACACTAGTTTTATCCTTACAATAGTCATTGTGTTGTCTTAATACGGCTATATATTTTGCATTGTTTTAGTCTGATAAAAAAAAGAGCAAAATAAAATCATCAAACTAGGTTTATAAATGATTTTCCTTGTGCGTTACATTTCGATATTATTTTATATGTGTACGCCTTCGGCGACCAGCTGGTTCGTCCGTTTAAATTAGTTTTTATTTTTGTATTTTATATTAATTATAGCATTACCCGTCGCAGTTTCAGCCACAATAACTCAGGAAAGATGAACCAAAAAACTGAATATTTTATTGTATATGACAGATATATGAAATATTTAAAGATGTAAATTTTAAGATGCTAATGAAACTTACAAACTGAGTTTCAAATAACTTTCACTCAATTCATCTATCCCTCATTGGTAGAATGATTAACTCTGAATGTGGTCGCGAAAGCCGAACATGCTGAAGGCCTGTGTGAACCAGTGGGTACAAAAAGTGAGGCGGCAAAAAACTCATAGACATATAAAAGACCTGGGAGTATAGGAGTGTGTGTTACTTGTTTTGCTTGTGTGTTACATTTAGACATTATTTTATATGTATATATACTAAATCTGAAATGTTTGTTAAGACTGGTATTAAAATTATTTTTTGCGAGTTAATTTTTTTCCCCCCATTTCCTTTTGACTGCATCCTAAATAGAACCATATTATTAATTTTGCATCTTACTTTCTAAATTAAAAAATAAAGGGAAAATGTGGAGAGCAATGCTTCTTAAACTATGTTTTTTTACCCCAAGTGAGGTCATGTGAATGAATTTTGTTATTAAAACATAGACGATGAATGTTTCTGCCAGCTTTTTCTATGTACTTGAGCAGTAATAGCTCCAAAAGCCATCTTGATTTATTCCCTTAACTGGTTTGCCCGTACAGCGTGCATGCATCGGATTAACGCAATTTTTAGCTAAAACAAAATCATTCAGAGACATTGTAATTTGATTCAAAAATTATGTGGAATCCATAAGTATTTCAATTGTCAAAATTTGTTTTCAACTGAATTAAAATGACAATGCAATCCCAAAATAGAAGGTGTCATCTAATTAGATAGTTGAGAAAACAAACCAGTTACGGGTTTAAATTTCATTAAAATGCTTCGAATGAAAATATTTAATTAAGTTTTAATTTTTTTTTTTATACTTTTGAACTTTAGGGTTTATCTCTGAATGATTTTGCAACCATAATTGGATCTTGAGTGGAAAAGGTTCAATAAGCCCTGATCTAGAGTAGCATACTACAGGGTTCGTACTCCTCCTGAAATTCCTGAAAAACTCGTGAATTTTGCTTTTTTTTTCTCTAAGGGCCCTGAAAACTCCTGAAAATTGTGTTTTTTATCCTGATATTTCTTTCTGTCTCCTGAAAAATTACAATCGAAGAGCAAAAAATAAAATTATGATAAAACATAAAAATATGACGTTTCTGCTTTTCTGTATCGATAGAAAGTCGCTTGAATTCTTACTTCTGACCTCATTTAGTGCCGAAAGAGTCATCGCAATCGGGAAAGATAGAATAATTAATATTTAGTATACTTTTTTGCCAATTTTATAAAAACTGTCCACACTAGCCCCTTCTCCCCTATAATTGATTTTTTTTTTCATGTTATCTCCTGAATTTTCTGTACTGTACTCCTGAAAAAATCCTTAGAAACTCCTGAATTTTACTATCATTTATACAGTATGAACCCTGATACTATTGTAAAGAATATAACATCTTTATATCTCTTTTATTTGCTTATTTGTAAGTGGGAAAGGTTCAATAAGCCCTGATATAGAGTAGTATGCTATTGGAAAGAATATAACATCTTTATATTCTTTTATTTACTTATTTTTCTGAATTCTATCCATTTATTTTTAGATGCAAATGGCTTGAAAGAACCTGACAAAGTGCGTGCGTGTCAGAAAGAAGTCCTCGAAGCACTGCAGAACTATACAGCTTCTCACTATCCTCATCAACCAAGCAAATTTGGTGAACTCTTGCTTCGGCTTCCTGAGCTTGAACGAGCCTGCCAAGTGGGCAAGGACTCATTGACTACGAAAAAAACTGGTGATACGCCCAGTTTCAATCTCCTCATGGAGCTGCTCCGTGGCGATCATTAATCACATTCATTCGATACTACACTCTCACTTCAGACACTTTTTACTTCTACCAGTGGCAAACATTTCATTTGCTCTTGCCCAAAGATTGTTGACTTAAGAAGCAAAGCAGAATTTTAACCCATTGAACAACTTGTTTCTATTATGCAATTGTGATAGACACCGATTTTTATAGCTTTGTATATAGAAACCAGTTGAAAGATAGTCAAGAGGATTTTATTTCCATCTTCTTCAAAAGTGCAATTCTCGCTGAATGTTAACTTCTATTAAAGCTTAAATCAAAGCATTAAAGATGGTTGTTGTGTTATTGGTTAACTTCAAGTGAGTCTTTGCCAATTTGTTAATATCCATTTAAAAAAAATAGATAAAACAGAGTATGGGTTACTAATGAAGATGTTTTCTTATATTAATAATATCGTTTCTCGAAACAGAAAATGTAAATAATAATCAGTGGCGGCTCGGAAACAAGCAGTGCTGCAAAAGTTTTATAGACCTAAGTTGTAGGAAATTTTGTGCTGATTATTTTGGTATATAAGGATGATATACTAAAAATTGATAGTTTTTGAGTTATAAGCAAAAACTGGAGAAAATTGTTTACATTTTTTGGCTATAAATAAAATTCCAACAAAAATTATTGGTGGCAAACCTCAGATTCATAATCAGTACCCAAAAAACGTAAAGAAGCAAAAAATTACAATTCCTCCAGAATTGGATTTTTAAAAAACTACTTAACGACAGAACTACTGAGAAAAAGCAAAAAAAAAAATGAGGAAGTCGTGTCAAATGAGAGCTGAAAAATTGCAGCTCAAATTAATGCAATTTCAAGCGGAGGAAGGATTGCTTTTCTCCCGCCTTGCATTGTTCTTTGCATTAATATCGGATCTGTGTGAGCGGCAAAGCTTGATGCAGCCCTGTTCTGTCTCTCTTAATTCCTGATTGATTTTCTGTCTTCTTTTTACATTTTTTATTACTTTTTTGCCATTTTCGTTGATCACTGAATTCTCAAAGCGGAAAAGTAAGCCAATTAGAATAAAAACGAAAATACAATCTTTTAAAATATTTTTTTTTTGGGGGGGGGGGGGGTGCAGCTCTTATGGACGAGCCGCCACTTATAATAATATTAATCAAAAGATGACATTAAAATGGTATAATTTCTTTTGATGTTTTTGCATAAAATTTTGTTTTCATAAAAATTTCCATTGAATTTTTTAAAATAATTTTAGTTATTAGCACATTATTTTTTAAAAAAATATTGAGTAGGTATTATGGTAATTATCAATTTTGATTCAATTCAGTCTAAATTAGTGTTATAAAACTGCATGTTAGTGGTATTTCGAGGGTTTGTCTACTTACAGTTTGTTCAATGGGTTGAAATATTACTCCTGATTGCAACCTTTCCTGCTTACCTATATCTCTCGAGGTGACCAAAAGTTCAGTATGCAGTGCTATGCAAGACTGGTGCTATTGGGTCAATAACATATTTGGTGCCAATTTTGTATATGTGTACATGTTTTAGTATCGATTGATTGATGGGAGACAGTTTTCATTGTCAATGCCAAAATATTTTGATTGTACTTCTGTGTTGCCCTAAATGTCTGGACTAAAGGATCTGGCTGTATGCTTCAGATGACTCCACCATGCAAACCTTTTATTTTTTGTGTAGTTGCAAAAATGGAAGGAAAGTGCTAAGAAAATTAAACCGGTTTATTGAAATTTTGAAATAATTAATGCAAGTTATTGAGTTGTTTTGATGTATCTTTTAAAGATCCAAAATTTTAAATTTTATTATTGAAAATGAATGTTGTGTCTGTTGATTTTTAGATGTTTAGTGTGGAAATCTTTATTGGTTCTATTATTTTTAAAGAAATGTCTTTAAAAAATAATATACGAGAAATACTTCTACTGAATCACTCAATTTATTATAATTGTCTTTTAGATTTAAAAAAATTTTAATAGCACTAATTTTATATGTCTCTTAGCTAAATATTATTTATTTGTAAAATGATTTTCTCCTACTGAAATGACATTCCATTAAAAAAAGTCCTGAAACATTCCTTTTGTATTTAATTTTTTTTTATTATGTGTGATGGCTTTTATGTTGTTTCTTGATTTTTTTTTCTTTTCATGTTAAAGATTATACTCCTAAATGCTTTAAGTTAATGAGTATAAAATTTATAGTCAAATTAGTTTTGAAAGAAAAAATTTGGTTTTTGATCATTTTTCAAAAATAAAAATTATCTCCCCCTTCCTGTACACTAAATAAATCGCTTCTCTAGAGTATTTGTAAATTAAAACTGCTTTGCTTTTAAGGCGAGTATTGCTTTAATGCGCAGTTGCCATTAGTTTAAGGTATAAGTGTTGCACTTCTTAAAAGTTATAATTACAAAGTCAGTGTTTTATCCCTCCTCAGTGATGTTTGCACTATATCATTAGGATATATTGCTCAACATGTTTTGTTATCGACTTCCTACTTGTATATGTTCTGCTTAGAACATTTTATTTTACCAAGTAGAAGTTTCAGTTTTAAATTCTTTTATTAAAAGAAGATTATTAAAAAGGTGGAATAATTTATTATTATTATTATTGTTAAACTGTTACTGTTACTCAGTTGAAATACTAATTGAGGTGATTTCAACTCTGTTGCATAAAAGTATTTGTAGCATTGAAAAATTTTTTAAGAAGAATTTGAGGGAAAAATCGCTTTATTTATTCAAATAAATATTTAATGTCACCATTTAATTAATTAAGCCAGCATAACTTTTTGGATGAATTCTAAGGCCCTTGTGATTCTGAGTCGTAATCAAAAAGATATTTGAACTGACACTCTACCACCTAAAATATACACCATGCTACTTGACAAGAAGTGCTTCTCAATAACAGCAGATCTTTGTGGAATTAAGGACTAAACACTTGGTCTTTTGATTGAATTCTACAACCAGATAATTTTAAACCATTCTGTAATTAAAAAAAGCGAGTAAATAAAATTGTGTCATGGTTGGTATTTGAAATTTTTCATAGATCTTTAACTACCAAGCTAAAGAAAATATACCGAGTGCAATGTTTTGTCTGAAAACGTTCCGATGAAAGGAAGCTCAAATATCTTCACATTGGTATGGTGTGGAAGTTTGCAGAGTGGAATGCTGGCTTAATTATTGCCTTTGTGGGTTTTTTTTTTTTTTTTTATGATACAAAATTTCCTAATTCATTATCAACGGCCTTTGTGTAATTTGGAAATGGGAATTCTGCTGATTTAATCGATCAATGAAACCTATTTCTGTCAGAAACCTTTGAAAATGGGAATTCTGCTGATTTAACCAATCAATGAAACCTATTTCTTTTAGAAACATTTGAAAATGGGAATTCTGCTGATTCAACCAATCAATGAAACCTATTTCTTTTAGAAACCTTTGAAAATGGGAATTCTGCTGATTCAACCAATCAATGAAACATATTTCTTTTAGAAACCTTTGAAAATGGGAATTCTGCTGATTTAACCAATCAATGAAGCCTATTTCTTTTAGAAATCTTTGAAAATGGTAATTCTGCTGATTGAACCAATCAATGAAACATATTTCGTTTAGAAACCTTTGAAAATGGGAATTCTGCTGATTTAGCCAATCAATTAAACATATTTCCTTTAGAAACCCTTTATACCTCCTTGATTTTATGAACCAGCTTTCATAACTGATGCCTAACTCTTTTTTATTTTACTTTTGTTATTATTTTTATGTGAGTCTATGTATAATTGCATGCATTTTTCAATCACCTTTAATGAAACACCTGAAGTGCCAACTTTTTACTGCCATAAATGTTTGAAGGATTGCATAAATTTCACCTGATAGCCTCATAATGCACAACTGAGTGTGACAAATTTCAAAATGTATATAGATATGCGTGTTTATTGTCAGTTTTCAAAATTTACATTGTAATATAGCATTAAGAGTACATTACATGTGTCTTGAGATTTTATGTCTTCTTCATATCAAAAATAAATTGTTTCAGTCTTCATATTGTTATTCAAAATACACTTGGAGATTATAAATTTCCCTTTCATTAATTTTTAAGTATGTTCTGTGTGTTCTGCATGATAGTATGAAAGTCATGGTGTTGTAATTCATATTTTTTTTAAGATTGTAGTATCTGTATATAGACTTTCTGCAAATGCAGTTTGATTAAATGTAATTTTTGGGGGGTTATTGTGGCAGTTAACAGAATGATAATTCTTGTAAGGCAAACCATATCTTTGTCTCCTGAATGTTCCCAGAACACCAAGAATACAAAAAATGTGATTTACAACACTATGGATTTTCACATTTTCCCCATTGTTGTAGAAACAGCATTAATGATTAGTCTTGTTTCTGATTTTGTTTCTTACATTAATATTAGTTGTAATTATCTTAAAATTTGATTTATAAATTCTTTGGGCGGGTTGAAATATTGTTAACTGATTGTAAAAATGTTTTTCATAGTAATTATCCAAATTCTAAAATGCTGTTAAATTAAAGTAACCAATGTAATTCGATTTAAAGGAGTGGGGATAGGATATGTGCATATTAAACGCTAGCTATTAATGATAAAAAGTTTCATAAAATATATGTAATGAATTTTATTTCGTCAAGCTCTTTGTTTAATAAATTCTTATTACTGCTTTAATGATAATGATTTGCTGTTTTAAACTGTGGTGAACCATTTCCCCCCTTAATAGAAGATTATATGAATTCCATTTTTTCTTTTTCTTTTATAAACCTTCTGAAACTTTTGTAAATTGCATAAAATACATTTCATTGAAGTAATTTTAACATTAAAATTTAATTAAAAGTTGTTTACTAATTCAGTTTAAAAAAATTCAAAATAGTTTTTTTTTTTTTTTTTAATATGGTCTTCTATTTGTATACTGCAATTTATGAAAATAATAGCCTTTTCCTGTTACTTAGTATTTTTAAAAAATCCAACAATTATTTTGTTATTTATCAAGCTTGCTTATGATATGTATTGAACTTTCTGAGCAGTTCAACAGTGCCTTATGCAAAAAATTCGCTTTTTATTTTGGATTAATCATAATTCCATAATAACTTTATTCTCAATAATAAACAAACTTCTATTTTAAAGTTCGTGTCTAACCTTTCTGTTTTTTCTTCATTTTTTCATCAAAAGTATCTTTATTTTTTACTTTTACCCAAAAGAAAATTTGATATTTTCTTACCCTGAAAATTATGATTTTATATGGGGGAATAGAAATTTCATTGTCTTCTATAGTTAATGTGCTATTGGGATTGGAATATCTTATTTGCCTATGGTATTGGCATCAATTCAAAAATATCAGTTTGGTTATTTGCCATGCAACTTTAAGTGGGAGATAGTTTATGACTTAAAAATCTGTATAATATTAAATAAGAAGAGAATGCAGCATTTCTTGTTGCTTTTTTTTTTAACTATGTGATTTTCTGTTCAATCCTATGCGGGGGAAAATGGAGGAATTGATGTAAAATCATATATCTTGAATGTCAAGAAGTTATTTAAAAACAATGTTTAATACCCCCTCCCCTTTTCTTCAAAATGGATTATTCCTTAAATGTCATATGTATGAAAATTTTTGAATAGTTAGCAAATGCACGTTAAACATTTTTTATGCCAGTTGTACAGTTGTCTGCAAATTGGAAAGACTTGAATTTACTGTGTATACACGTTAATACCGATAAGATGTTGACATTCCTTGCAAAATTTTAAAGCGACATGTTTTTCTTATGTAATCAAAATATTAGAAAATGAATCCTTGAAGTTGCACATATCTTGTTTTAGATATTACTGCTTGATAGTTATGTTGGCATTGTAAGTTTTATTGTTTGTTGTGAATTACTTGTGACCGGTGCATTTTTTCCCTTGTTGTGTTGTATTTTAGCTGCAGCTGCTTTTTGGTGGCGGTATCCCCAGCTTTATAATTTTTTCCCTGAAAAATAAAAAAAAGAGTTTTATTCTTGTTTGTGTTGGGAAATTTGTAATTACCTCATTTCTATGTAGAATGAAAGTAAATAAAGTTGTGTATAAGTACTTTTTGTCTTTTTTTTTCTAATGCACAGAACGTATTGTTTTACAGTTTTATTACTTTCAAAATATATTTTCATCTTTTTAAAAAATATGCAACAGTAAAACCCTAACCGAAACCCAGGTTATTTGAAATCGCAAATCCAAAAAACACATACTACTACACGGAAATAATCGTGAAGGTGAGACTTTTTTGCAACGATATCCCCACTTTCTTCTTTTAAGCCTCCCCAAGAAGGTAGGGGATTAATTTTAGATTGCTAAAATGAAAATTAGTAGGTATTAACAATATTAATCACAATATTGTTTACCTGTGCCCGACGGAGAGTTAACTTCTATAAAGAACATGATTGTAGCCTACAGGGGAAGTTTGAATTCTTTTTATACTCGAAACATTTCAGAATTAATTCATCAATTAGATACAATTAATTATACAAATTAAATTCATTCAGCAATTAGATACAAATTAATTAATGAAAGATGTGCATGGCTTAACCGAAAAAAAAAATCTTTATCCGAAATGGCTCCTCCCCTTTTGGTTCTGTTTTAACCAGGGTTGTACTATATTACATGTTGTCATGCCTTCTTTTTGTTAATAGTGTGTAGTTTTCTGTTGTATGGCATTGCATTACACAGGATAAACATATTACTGTAGTATGTTGTGTGCGCATCAAAGTTTAGTTTGGTTAGATTAACGTCCCATCTTGAGGCTACTTTCTGACGAACTGCATACTTTCGAACCACATCCAATTAACGAGGATGACATTTGAGATGGCACCCCTTTTCCAGACTTCCATACCACATTAGATTAGCATGCACCTTCTCTCCATATGCAATGGATCTTGCAGGGAATCTGGTTTCTGAATCTGCAACTCTGTGTTGGATATCAAGCTAATTTATTCTCATTGATGCACAACAGTTCATATAAAAGCAAAAAGAATAAGTAAACATTTAACGTAACTGGATGGATCCTAGAACATTGTGTCGTTAAAGTTACAGTTAAAGTGAGAAAATAAAAGTCAGTCGGGCGCTGACAAGCGGTCAGTCTTGAATCCTTGATTTTTCTGCAGTGCAGCCCTTATGTGAAGTGATTGAAGTTAATACAATTTACTTCATCACAATCAATTCGGTTTTCGAAAGGGCAGATCCACTGATGACGTCGTCCATCCAGTGGCGAATCTAGGATTCGGGTCTGGGCCGAGGTCATAAAAATTTTGTATCGTTGCGACGAATGTCAACCCTCGAGGCTAAAGTAAACCAAAACTCTTTAACTGTGCAGACTTTACTCACCTGATAATAAGAATCATAAAGAATAATACAATACTTTCGATAATTTAATAAAAATTGCAATGAAATAACTAGCCAAAGAATGTTGTCGACAGCGTCGAAGCTACAAGTACAAGTGGAATAACTACAAAAGTAGGGAAATTGTCAAACCAGAAAGCTATGTTGAAAGGTTTTATTATTTTTTTAAAGATGGAAATTAAGAAAAAAACAGTGGTAATGATTTTAAATATAATCAAGAATTCTGGCTTGGCTCTGGGAGGGCTTTAGCCCAATAGCCCGCCCCCCCCCCTTCGGATTCGCCACTGCGTCTATCAATTGGTTGAAAAGATACAAGAAATTGCATACAATGATCATCTCCCTGGACATCCAATAATTCAGTTCGCAATGGCTTAGATGAAATCAACTTCCCCTCTCATGCAATTGAAACCCTGAAAGATATACTTAATAATAGGAAGTTTACCATCCAAACAGCCCAAGGCCAGTTGTCTGGTCATAACAGCGGGGATGCGCACAAGGTTCCTGCACAGGTCCACTGTTCTGGAACCTAGTGGCAAATGAGATCATATCCGAGGAATGGCAGCCGAACGTCCATTTACAAGTCTTTGCTGACGACTTTATCTTCGTCATCAGCGAACCCACGGGAGCATAGCTACTGCACAAGCAGCTCTCAAGAAATTCCATCACTGGACTGACAAATGAATGTTCGTGATGATTTCGTTCCTTATGATAATCATTGTGGTTTTATATCTTTTTCCTATTGTTTTCAGCGCCTCACGCTTTTACGATTTTTGTTTTGACCTCCAGATTTTTGAGGGAAAAAAATATTTTTTTCTTTTTCAATGCATTGGTAAAAGCGGTGTGTTTTTTTTTAAAATTTTATATTTATCTTTTACAATTAAATTATTTTATTAGGTAGGTATTTTCTTTAGGCCACGGGCATTCAAATTTTTAGTTACGATTCTGATGGAGCGCCTGTTATCTGTTGCCCAGGGCGCTGAGATTTGTCCTGGTCACGAAATACTATTTAGTTTTAAGTAATCTCAATACTTATGGATGTTTTTTAGTAGTCGTCGAAAATAATGCGTTCATGCTTGCAGTATCGATTTTTAATTTTTTATGTTAGGAAAAGAGTACTAAAATTCCCAAACCGATATTGTTGTGTTGATTGAATATCAGTGGCGAATCTAGGATTCGGGTCTGGGGGGGGGGGAGGCTGAGGTCATAAAAACTTTGTATCGCCGTGATGAATGTCAAACCTCAAGGCTAAAGTAAACCAAAAGTCTTTAACTTTACAGACTTTTCTCACTTGACAGTAAGAATCATAAAGAACACCAGAATACGCTCGATAATTTGATAAAAATTACAATGAAATAACTAGCCAAAAAATATCTTTGACCGCGTCAAATCTATAAGTACAAGTGAAATGACTACAAAAGTAGGAAAATTTTCGAGCCTGTCAAGCCAGAAAGTAATGTTGAAACGTTTTTATTATTTTTTAAAAACAGGGAAATTAATAATAAAAAAAACAGTTGTAATGATGTTAAATAAAATTAAGAATTCCGGCTTGGCTCGGAGGGGGGGGGGGGGGCGGGCTGTAGCCCGATAGCCCCTCCCCCGGATTTGCCACTGTTGAATATCGTTGTATAATCAGACAATTTGAAATAACGGATCTCTACTAGAAAGAGTTTTTAAAATCCATGTATTATAACGAATATCGTTTTTGAGGCTTTTGAAATGTAAATTTCTTTGGGTACAGTAAAATCCCGGCAAGCCGAAACGCGGGTTATCCGAAATGCCTTTGAAATCTCAAATCCAAAAAACACGTACTGTACACGGAAATAATCGCGAAGGCGAGTTTTTTTTGCTACGGTATCCCCACTTTTTTCCTTTAAGCCTCCCCAAGAAAGTTCACTGATTAATTTTAGAACTACCTGTGTGGCCTGGCGTTGCACGGACTATCTCGAATAATGCGTCTTTCCCTGGTGGAGAGAAGAAGTGTGGTCACGTGAGGCCTCGGGATCCATATTTTTTCGTATATGCCCGCCTCCGTTTTTTTTTCAACACATATTGTCACTTACTTCCCCCAACAAACGTAAATATTCTTTCAACTCGAATCCTTTTATTACTTTATTTTCATATGCCCGCCTCCGGTTTATTTTTTCTACAAATATTATCACTTAACTTCCCCAAAAAACGTAAACCTCCTTTAAATCCTATATTGATTAATTAAAAATTTTAAATCCTACCTATTAATTACCTTATAGCTAATAACCCAGCGTTTCTCGGGATCCACATTTTTTCATATGCCCGCCTCTGTTTTTTTCCCTACAAATATTGTCACTAAGCTTCCCCAACAAACGTAAATCTGTTTTGAATCCTCTCTTGTTGGATTAAAACTTTCAATTCTTGCCTTTTTACTACCTTAAAACAGTATGGTTTGAATGAAAACGCCAGAATTCCTATGCTTATAAATTAAAACAGGTTAAAAACGATAAACGATTTAATAGTACACGAAACTGATAAATTAAACACCAGAAACATATATTTTCGCCTTGCCCGTATTTGATTAATAATGAGAAAAACGGATAAAAATGAATAAATATTTTCCCCAACATACGTAAATGTTGCGAAATAAAACACGGTACGTCAAGAAAGAATATAAAAACGCAGGAAAACGATTTTTTTCGATGTTTATAAATCAAAACTCGAAAGCTCCCTAAAAAAAAAAACTTTTTGTACAAACCAAAAGCAAGAATAACCGATGTGGCAGATAGTTATAAGAGCTGCCGATAGATGGCGGCACAATATTTCATTCATTTACATGTTGTCACATAGTTATAGGAGCTGCCGAAGGATGGCGGCATAATATTTCATTCACTTTGACACTTTTTAATTAATATCTTTTTAACTGATTGCAATTTCGGAATCGAAATGGTCGAAATGGATTCCTTGGATTATTTCCCATCTTTTGGTACTTTCAGCTCGTTTCAGGATTCAGTGGTTCATGAGAAGATAGCCGGACATAGATACACACTACGAATTTTGATAGTGTAGATGCTAAAATTAAAATTAATGGGTTTTAATAATATTAATCATGATATTATTTACCTTTTTCTGTCAGACACATTGCGGCCGACGTAGGGTTAACATTAATAAAGAACATGAGTATAGCCTACAAGGAAAGTTTGAATTCGTTTTACACTCAAAACATTTCAGAATTACATACTGTTATTAGATACAAAATAGGAATAGATGTTCATGGCTTAACCGAAAAAATCGATATCCGAAACGGCTCCTCCTCCTCAGTTCGGTTAACCGGGTTGTACTGCAGTAGATTAGGACTGTCTTCTACAGTAAAGAAAATTTTTCAAACTTAATCAAGTATTGGCTCAAGTATTGTATGAGTTTTTAATTTTTTCTTCAAAAATTTATTTCGTATCGATCTCGCTTCTCTGAAATTTCAAAAATGTACAATAGCTCGAAAGTTGTTAGAATTTTAACGCTACATATTCTCATGGTATATCCTCTAGAGAAAACTACTTACAATTTTATGCGTTAAGAATTTTTAAATATAAAAAAACTGCTGCAAAGTAACGCTTTAAATATTGGATATCACAAAGAAACATCCCCGCTCTGTCGTAGCATCCGCGTTAGCGATCACAGACCGGCCGCCGCGACAGAAAATCGAGCTCTGAAATGAAGTCGACCACAAACAGCCCCCATTAAAAACCCCCCAAGGAACCCCCCCCCCCCCCCTACCCTTCTACGGGGGTACGATCCAAGAGCCCTACAAGCCACATTACCATTGATATATCCACAACCAGGAGCGAGAACCCGCTTACTTATACGGCGACTTCTCAACCATGTACTCATGGTGCCCTCAGGTGGGAGTAAATATTGGATAGACAGGTTGGTGATCTTAAATAACATTGCAGAGATTGCTAGTAAACGGTTAATTTAGAGAACCAGAAAGAATAAAAATTAAGTTTTTAACTTGATACTGTTTGTCAAGTTAAAAACCGATAGCATACTATCGGTAAACTGCGTGATGCAAAAATCGTTCAAAACGCTGTAAAGGCCGGAACGTTGGACGTAGAGCTATAAATTTGGCACATACTTATTCCTTGGGTAGTAGGGCACTTCTTGTTCTCCCTGAAAAAGAATATCTTTAGAATTTTAATTAATTAAAAATTAGTCGAAATTTTAACATTTTCCCTGTAAACTACTAACTTCGGAGTGTATTATTAAATAAAAACCATTTTTATACACCACATTAAATATTTTCAAAAATTAGCTTTTCAGTGATACTAATTTTATTTCAGTGGAATTGTTTCTTTAATTTTAATGAATTTTTCAGAATTTACTCTGCAATCGCTGATACAATAGATTTTAAATATTTATTCGCTGTTGAAGCGCTTAGTAGTCTGCTTAATTGTGGAGTCGACTTTCACAGTATGGCCGTTAATTTAACAGGAATTTGTAAATTTACATTTCCAAAATATTTAATTTAATGTTCAAAACTTGCTTGCTTAAATTTAATGCAAGTATTTCGCATTTTATATTATATTGATATAATTATATGGATTTGTAAACTTAATTTCGGAAGGAAGGCGAAATAGTAGTAGTAAAACGCAGACGATAAAATAAATAACGTTATTTTACATGATAACATTATTATGATGCGATGTTTCGCACAAATGGTTACATTTTTGTTTTTTTCGTAGCCGAGGAATAAAGCTATTTTAAATTTCATCTTGCATTGGTATTTGTATTTTTATTACAGCAAAAAAAATGAAAGTGCGCATCTTTGCAGCATTAAATTGCGTGCATTTGTATAAAAATTACATTACTGTAAGAAATCGTAAAAAAAAAATAATAATAAATAAAGACGCTTACCTTTCATATATTACTAGCCGCCTTCGGCGACCAGTTTGACAGCCGGAAATAAAATTTCAACTGAATTTCTTATGCATATCTTTATATTCAAGGTTCACTTAACAAAGTAGTTTTAAAGTTCAAATTGCTATAGACATTTAACCCTCGTTCTTTTCGTAGCCATGCACTTGTTCTGTTCATTGTACTCATTAACGTAAAATACGCATATGATTTCAACATTAAATTGGAGCTGCACGTTTTACTTCCCAAAGCATGTTAATTGGCTTAAAAAGCGCTGATAAAAAGAATTAAAACATAGCAACGATAATCTCTTAGTTCACTGGATTATTTCATTATATACTTACCATCTTGAGTAGTACTTCCTATACAGATTTCACAGAAAAATCGATCAAATAAAAGAAGAAAGTAAAATCCAGTTAGATGTTTTCTTAGCTTTCAACAATTCAAGAGAAACATGCAATTAAATATTTCTTTAAACAATGAAAACGGTTTGAAATGCGTTGCAACAATGAAAAGCATTGTTGTAAATTATGCCAAACGATAGTTTTAAAAATTTATTAAAATTAGAGAAAACATCGTACACCAGCTTAATTTATATCATTGAAAAGGTAAATTTTAAATTTTCAGATTGTATAAAAATAATTTTTGTGCTGTAATATTTTTGGAACTTATTAAGGAAAAGCCGCTACAATTTAGCTTAATTTTTAATTGAATAAAATAAAAAAAACGGCTCCGAGGTGCGCATTCCCACTCTCCAAAGTATGTTTGTGCCAAATTTCGTTGTTCTAAGCCTAGCAGTCTGCCCTGTAGAGCGCCAACACAGACATTATCCTTTATTATTAGTAGAGATATTTAAATCCTCTGGCAGATGAGAAACAGAGTATTCTTTAATATTTATGCACTTCTATTATAGAAGCGTATAACAATGCAAGGCAATGCCAAACAGAAAAGAAAACAATATCAGAAAAAAATCCTTAACAAGCTCTTAATAATCCGAGAATTAAACAATGTACGATATTTTTACCACAGATTGACTCTGTTGCAAAAACAGTATCTGCTCTCTAAACTTTCTCTAGCTTGAATGTTTCAGATTTGAAAGCTCAATTTTCAATCCTATATATTTATAACACAACCCCTAAACCTCAACCTAAAAACATGACACAGCCTGACGATGCAGACAACATGCCGACAGATTGCGATTTGACAGATATTACTTATTTAGGCTTAGCTTTATTCGATATTCGCAACTGGTATAGTTGCCTGTTAATGTTGATTGAAGTTGGAGGGCGTTTCATTGCTCTGTGTTGGAATATGTGGAACGTTTTCTTGGATTCGACGCAACTTTTTAATGAAAACGCAGCGTGCAGCACTTGTTGCACAGCCTGTAGAGAAAGATTATCAGCGAATCTACCGGAATCCATGGAAACTTCTCGAAATATACCATATACTGTCACAAGGCAAATTAGAAATAGTTCAGGATGCTGGGTTTTCGCGCCAAATCGCGACGAGTACAACTCAAAGAAAAATGCTGGTGCTACATCAAAGGTACGTGCTTTAAAAGTAATGAATATGGCAATGATAACAGGGTAAAAGTTAAGTTTAGGGCACGGAGCCGTTCCTCCTTGTTTTGCATCGCCAACTTTTTGTCGCCAAGGGCAAGATGGTTTGGCGATGTGAGGACGTTTGTTTTGGGTGACCAGTGAACATTTCATTCTTGTCTTTGCGTACGCGAACCGGGCAAATTTTTTTAACTTAAAAAAACATCAGCGGTTTCGCTTTCTGCAAAGCCGGAAATTAGTAGCTTCGCTTTCTCATTGAATGTTACGAATCTAGTTATTATTATTATTTTTCCTTTTTTTATTCCAAAGACGAGAATTCTCGCATGCGATGCCTGTGTGTCCCGGGCATTTTTTTAACTTAAAAAAAAAAAAACATCAGCGGCTTCGCTTTCTGCAAAGCCGGAAAGTAGTAGCGTCGCTTCCTCATTGAATGTTGGGAATCTACATTCTTTTAAAAAAAAATCCAAAATGAGTTCTTACCTGAAAACATAAACACCGCAGTTGTTAAAAATACATGAACTAAACTGTCTAAATTAAAACCGTTAAATTCCAAACGAAATATTATGCAAATTCTATTAAATCGTCCAAAGAAATTTAAATTAGAGCATAGCTGACCAATCAAGACGAAGCTTCGAAGCGCAGAAATCCAATTTAATGATGCGCGCGCCAGACACTAATTTGAACGTCACTGCACAACCAAAACAAATGTAAACACATCGCTAAACCATCTTCCTTCTTGGCGTCAAAAAGTTGGCGATGCAAAGGAAGGAGAAACGGCTCCGTACGCTAAACTTAATTTTAACCGATAATAGTTCCGTTTCCTACGAACTCGAAATAGCTTCGATTTAAAATGTGCATCATTATTCTCAGAGAAGTTTTTTGCTCATAAAAGAGAAAATAATGGTGTCAACAAAACAAATAATTCAACAAGTTTGCTTGTAAATTTAAAAAAGAAAATTCCCGTCGGCTGGCTGGTAGATGAAGGTCGATTACTTTTGACCGGAGATTTAAGTAAAAGAATATTTCGTTCTCTAATTTCATAAAAGTTGGATCTATGAGAATGGGAGAATGCGTGAGAGAATGTGGCTGATCAACTAGAAAAATTAGAATAAATTTAAAATATAAAAAATTTAATTTAAACTTTAAGCAAAAGCAACAAAAATTTAAATAATAAAATTTAAACAATGCTTGAGTTGCGAGCACTTGCAGCTGCAACAAAAAGCAAAGAACAATGGCAACTTATCAATATCATTCAAAGAAAGAGAAAAAACAAAGATAAATCAGAGGAAATCAAATTAAACAAAAAGTAAACAAGGAATCCATTCTAGTCCATTTTATCAAGGGCTAAGGACATTATTCGAAATGAATTCAAATTAATTGGGAAATTTTTCTGTAAGAAGCTTGCATTACGCCAAATATAGCTTCTGTTAGCCCGAAATTTCCCAAGAGACAAAGGAGATCTGTACATCTAAAAAGCATTATTTTAAAAGAAAGAGGAAAACCAAACGCAAACATAAAAGCTCTAATAAGATTGATTTAAAAATATTAGCCATCTGGCTGTTAATAGTAGCCATGATAAAAATAAACTTACCCCATGCCCAGAATAAAGAAAAAAGATAAATGATAGATTTTAGGATGCTAAAATTAAAATTAATGGGTATTAACAATATTAATTATGATACCTGTCAGGCATATTGCGTCAGACGGAGGGTTAACTTTTATTTAAGAAAAAGAAAACATAAGCGTAGCCTATGCAAAGAGAATTTTGAAGTCGTTTTACCCTCAAAACATTTCGAAATTACATACTGCAATTATGTACAAAATGGTAATAGATGTTCATGGCTTAGCCGAAAAAATCGTTATCCAAAACGGCTTCCCCTTCTTTAGTTCGGTTAACAGGGGATGAACCATAGTTTTAAATATTAAATAGCCGCCTTCTGCGACCAGCTGTTCGCCCGCTGCTATACTTGCAAAGTGGCGAAATAAATTGGCACACTCGATCCAGTTACTGAAATTGTACTCACTCAAAGACTCTATCAAAGTCTTGTTTTTGCGATAACTCTCGAAAATGTAATGTCGTGGGGAGCAGGCGACAATTGATTGACAGATCTAGGGGCCATTACCCAGATAGCACGTACGTTTGCAGCAAGTTTGATTTTTACTTGGCATTACCTTGTCATGGCAAATTTGACGCGTCACGCTTGAAGCGAATTTGTGGCAAACTAACAATGCAGAATCGCCACCCTCGCTTTCAAAACGAGTTTGCCACAAGTTCGCCGTGACAACTAGCGCCACCCCTCCTTGCAATGCAAGCTTGCTGTAAGTTTGCAAAACAAGCTTGCTGCAAAGTAGCACAATAAGAGATAATTAATTATCTTTGTCTCTGTTTTAGAAAAACATCCGATTTTTAATAGCATCTCCTAGACCGTCCTTCTTTTTATTAATTCAATAAATCAATGATAATTTGTGAAAACCGTTACTAACCAATTATTTAAAAAAATTTTGAAACATTTTCCATCTTTTTACTAAATTTAGAACTCGTACTTTAAAGAAAACTATATCGCCTTTTTCTTAATGTTGAAATTTTAACGTTTATAAACAAAATTAAACCTAAAAAACAGTCAATGTTTGTTGAAAAATAATAATTTCATTTTTGTCTCATTTTAAAAGTAATTACTTTTGAACCCTAATTTCATAATTTATTCCACTAGCAAAATGTAGTTATTAGCGAAAATCGCTCTCTCTTTGATTTCAAATCATGTTCTCAACTCAAAATTTAAAAAATTAATGAAATCAAGAAAAGAGTTTAAAATAAATCGTTACGAATCGAATCGAACGATGCATTAGCGAAATCTATCTTTTCCTCTCAGAGTTGATCTGGCCGAGTGGTTAGAGCGTCCGCTTAGCAAACGCTAGGTCGCGAGTTTTAATCCGAGGTTGTGTTCGTACTCTGTTTTTTCTATGTTTGCAATGAGTTTGACGTGGCAAGCTTGCTGCAAGTTTGTCGAGTGGTGACTTCGAAGCTTGCGTTAACTTGCTGCAAGCATGTTTCACACTTGCACTCTTGTCGTGTCAACCTTGCTGCAAGCTTGCAGATTTGCAGTGCAAGACTGCTGCAAACTAAAATTTTTATCTGGGTAGCTTTCGTTTGAAATTTTAAAAAAATGGTGAAATCGGTACAGTGGTTGGAGCTGGAAGACTCGTTCTTTGTTTTTGCCAATTATTTTAAAAACTAGAAAATCACCCGTTATGGTTTGACGGGTGCAAATTGCCTCTTTATTCGAGAGATTTCCCGTCAAATGTGACGTGTTTAAATAGATATATATGCGAGAGAAATGTTTAACATTGATTCAAAACAAATAAAATAAACATGTTTTATGACAGGAAATATATATATTTACATACTATTTACACTTCTTACAAAACATTTCTCTGCTTGTCAAAGGTTGCCAAAAAATATTATCAAATTATATCATCACGATTGCAATAAGGAATGAGATGCATCTTGGCGTCCAAACTATATGACGCGCATGACATACCACTGACGTAATTTACTGCTTTCTATTAAAAAACGGAAATTAATTTGAAATATATGATTAATATAATTTGAAATTTCTCGGGAATTATTGATCTTAGCGAGATACATTTTACATCAATCGATAGCAAATTTTATTTCACTATTTTAGAGCTATTAAATTTGAAATTAGAACGACTATTACTCTTTTAAATTTCAAATTACTGAAATTTAGGTGCTCTAACAATGAAATAATACTGTTTAACGACTAGTAGTGCTATGGCGCGAATTTTATTGTTGGTGACGTCAGAGCATTACCGGATCGGTGAGAGACACATCTGGGCTATTAAATTAGTAATATAGATTTATGAGCTTTCAGCGTTTCAAACCTATGCACATTATACATTCCTGGGATTGCTTAAATGTCCCCTACTTTATGTGGCTAGAATTGGCAAAATTGTTTTTTTTTTAAGTTATAAAACCTCCCACTTCCTTCACAAGTGAAAAGAATGCAAGATTTACAATATTAACAAAATAATTACTTGCAGCCCTCTTAATAATTGCTCTGAACTTCAATAATTTCAGCTTTTGATAACATTACTAATATAATAGCCCCGATCCTCCGGTAACGCTCTGACGTCACCGACAATAAAACTCGCGCCATAGTACTGCGAGACGTTAAACAGCATTATTTCATTGTTAGAGCACCTAAATTCCAGTAATTTTAAATTTAAAAGAGTAGTGTCGTTCTAATTTCAAATTTAATAGCATAGCTCTAAAATAGTGAAATAAAATTTGCTATCGGAGAAGCACGCGGAAAGCACCAAAAGATGGGGAATAATCCAAGGAATCCATTTCGGCCATTTAAAATCCGAAATTACAATTAGTTAAAAAGGTATTAATTAAAAACGTCAAAATGAATGAATTGACGTGCTGTCATCTATTGGCAAAATGGTGAATTCATTCACGGCGGATTCTTTTTTCCCCCTATTATTAGTTTTCGCATCCGGTGTTGCATTTTTTTTATTTATTTAACGGAAGTTGGTATTTTCTTTGGAGCGATCTTCTGTGTTTGGATTTATTAACAACTGAAGAAAATCGTTTTCCTGCATTTTTCTTTCTTTTTTTTTTGTCATAGGGTGTTTCGGAACATTACGTTTGTTGGGGGAAAATATTTATTCATTTTTATCCGTTTTTTTTCATTATTATTCGTTTTATTTTTTCTTTTGCAAAACAAATATCATGCTAATCTGTTTTAATTTATAAGCATAAGAATTCTCGCGTTTTCATTCAAACCAAACTGCTTTAAGGTAGTAAAAAGGCTAGAACTGAAAATTTTAATCCATCAAGAGAGGATTCAAAACAGATTTACGTTTGTTGGGGAAGCTTAGTGACAATATTTGTAGGGGAAAAAACAGAGGCGAGCATATGAAAAAAATGTGGATTCCGAGAAATGCTGGGTTATTAACTATAAGGTAATTACAAGGTTGGATTTAAAAATTTTAATTAAACAATATAGGATTCAAAGGATTTTTTACGTTTTGGGGGGGACGTAACGTTTACGTTAGCGACAATATGTGTAAAAAAAATAAACCGGAGGCGGGCATATGAGAATATTTACATTTGTTGGGGAAAGTAAGTGACAATATTTGTTGAAAAAAAAAATGGAGCCGGGCATATGAAAATATGGATCCCAAGGCCTCACGTGATCTCACTTCTCTCCGCCCGGGAATATCCCATTATTCAAGATTGCCCGTGCAACGCCGGGCCATGCAGCTAGTAGTAATCATATATTTCAAATTAATTTCCGTTTTTAATAGAAAGTAGTAAATCACGTCAGTGGTATATCATGCGCGTGATATAGTAGTTTGGATGCCACGATGCATCTGATTATTTGGTGCAATCCTGATGATATAATTAGATTATATTGTTTGGCAACATTAAAATTTACACAAAGACATCTGAAGTACAAGAAAAATTGTTAAACAACGAAAAATACTTCACACGGAATGTTGTTTACCAAGGGGTTTTTGAATAAAGAAATATGTAAATAATATGTAGATAAAAAAATATTTCCTGTCATAATACATATGTTTGTTTTATTTGTTTTCAATCAATGTTAAACATTTCTCTCGCATATATGTCTATTTAAACACGTCAAATTTGACGGGAAATCTCTCGAATGAAGAGACAATTTGCACTCGTTAAACCATTCTAGTTATATTAGAAAGAGCGTGAAGTCATTGCGAAGTTTCTTTAAAGTTCATCTCCCTTAACTTTTCATTGTTTATATCCTTAAAGGGCCAGAATCATGCAAGTGTTGACCAGAGTGGTCAGGGCACCACCAGCTCAGCCGGATCAAGAAAAAGCGTCACCTTTTCCTTGCCAGTCTCATCCACGAATGGTGCCGCCAAATCCAAACCTGTCACTGCGAAAAAACCGACGACTCCGAAAAAACTTTCCCCTCCGTCCCAGAAGACTCCGAAAAAAC